>QRFJ01005645.1:0-20641 GCA_006176705.1 Cocos nucifera
TATTGGAGCTTCATTCCAAATAATAATACTTGCTTTTATTATTAACTTTGCAACATAACTACCAGGTTTAATCTCACACCCTGTATTCTTTTTGGTAACTATCGGAATATAAAATCTTAAATGTACAGTTCTTCCATCAGGTAGAAGTAAAGCAGCAATACTAGAAGATACAACAGCTAATGCAATTTTTTCTTCAGCTCTAACTATAGCTAGAATAGTCTTATAAATATAAGTTTTTTCAGTACCACCATGTCCATAAATAAAAAATAAACTATAAATATTAGCTGAAATTGCTCCCATAATAGTTTCATAGACAACCAATTGTTCACTATTAAGACCAGTAAACAATTTCCTATGTTCCTCTATAACTTTTTTAATATTATAATTTAATTCTTTTTGAATTAAGCAATTTTATTTTTTATCAAGAAGACTTGCATCTGGCAAAGATAATTGAGAAAAATATTTCAAAGACTTACCACCTTTAATCAATAGCTATTTAATTTCATAAAGAGTAATTTTTTATTTATGATTTTGATAATTGCAATCGATCAAATTGGAGAATTTATCTCTGCCTATATACAATATCTTTAGATACTAATTTTTAATTATTCTCTCAAAGTTGTAGTGGATCTGATATCTGACAAAATAAAAGCCTCGTAACAAATAGAACTCTCATTTGTGGATCTATTGCCTAATAACCAGCTTCTATCAAACATTCATTCAATTTCTTATCAGAATCTAGTAAACTAAGAGCATGACATGCATCCTTAAAATTTGGATATGTGACACCATTTACAGTATGAATATCTTCATAACATGTAGGCCCTTTTATAATATTTAATAATATTTTTAGATAAAATCTCTCATCACTTACAGGATGTGCATAATATATTCTTTCAATACATCTTCTAGACAATCTTCATTTCCATTCTTTCATATTACTATGCCATACCCAATAAATTAGAAATTCAGTATAAGTTAATGCTCGTGCATCCTCATATCTTTGATTCATTTTCATCCACTCGATGAATATGGTATCTTTAATGTGAGACTGATTTATTACATTGAGCAAGTTAGCAAAGTCATGAAAAATAATGGATTGCTGATCAGGAAGATGAAAACTAAGTCTCTCAACACCAGGCCCATGATAATTAATTCTAAAATCAAATATTCTCCAACATGCTTCTGAAGCCAAAATGTAATGGCAATCTAAAAATTATTTAATCTCATCCACAATTGGTCTATGGTTCTCATTGTTCGCATCAGAATCATCACCAATTTTCTCTAAGATTATAGTTCTTTGATCTGAGCCTTTATTGACATATTTGAATAGATATTTAATCGATCGAGAATGATTACACCACTCAACATTAATGTGAGCCTGATATTTTATCAATAAGTCAATATTGTGAGGAACCATATAATGATTATTAAATAATATTTCATTATTTTCAACTACTCTATCATTATTACTTCATCGATATACTGGAAAGTCATCAGCATCCACCATAGTTGTTTCATTGAACATTTTTGGAAAGTATTTTGTGCATTTATTATTGATCATACAAGGAGAAGAAGGATTGACAACCCCACAAAGTCCATGAGTCATAAATTATTGGACAGCTTGAAAAGTAATTAGATCAATTTTATAATAAAAATTTTTTGCATTGATGATACGATCTATATCCATAGCAGAAGGATATTTATCATTATCATAAAGGAATAGAAGAATATGTGCATGTGGAAGGCTCCTCTTCTGAAACTCAATAGAATATACAACTACATAAAAAATACAAAGAGAATTAAAAAATCAATAATAAAAAATTGATAGAAAAAAATAAAAATAATACAAATCTGCTATAACTCTTTCAAATATTTTCTCATGTTTTAAATCATGAAGAAGCTCATCTAATTTTATTTTGAAGACCTATAAAATAATATCAGGATGTTCAGAAGATTGTTGACTTGGTATCTTTTTCAAAAAATAACTAATTTTTGATCATTTAGAATTGCAAGTAAATATAATAAATAAATCAGGATAACCTGCGCATCAACAAATTGTCATAGCATTTTGATAATTCTGCATAAAATATCTAGGACCATCAGTAAATGAGGAGGGTAACACAATATGTTTTCCAACTGATGAAGCTTGAGTATCACCTCTTAGATTAATAGCATCTTTCAACCCAAAATATAATTCTGATCGAAGTTGAGGTTGGTTCTTTCTAATCCAACAAAGATGATTCTCTTCAATACAAGTATAGCAATCAACAATATATTACTAAAATAGCCTGCCTCATCATAATAACGTATGACTTTTAGATATTCGATATTGTAATCGATAAGCATAAAATTCTCTTATACTCACATTTTGATATTTTTGTTATTGTTTTTCAATAATACTTCTTCTTATAATACCAATATAGAAACCATCTTCACCATATGAAAAAACTTACAGATACTGCATTGCCATAAAATCGGGAGGTAGTTCATTAATATGATATAAACCATTAGTTTGATGTTCAATAATAATATCACGGCCAGAAGAATGTATATCAAAATCATCAACAATTAAAGCAGCAACCTCAGAACATGAAGGGCTATTATATTATCTTGTATCGATATTTCTATCACTCAAAAGTCAAAGTCTAACCTTAGCGATATCAGACTCTTGGAATCTATCACGTGCCATTCGAAAAGCTAGGACCAAAAAAATTGTAGTTGTCTAACTTTGTATCAAATCTATCACAATATCAAGATCCAGAGATTTTGATCCATAATTCATTTTCTAAACAATTGACTCTATTAGAGACCTCATTATCAGTATCATAAATATATAATTAAATAAATTTAGGTTTATTTTCCTCAATAGGCAATAATAACCCAATCTTATGATGATTTTTGCCATTCAAATGGAAGATATAAGGGCTTGAACCATAATTAATAGAGCTATATATCAATATTTCATCCCATTGAAGTAAAGAAAAAATGAAATTATATATTCTTATATTTTCTCAGAATCTTGTTGATCTCCGACCACCATCATAAGCAAGCAATTCATCAAGCATCAGAGGTGTATTTTTGAAAAGTGGTAGCTTCACTCTACCATCTGAGCAACATAGAGAGAATTTGAAATTTAATTTTTTTTTAGATTTTATAATTCTTTCTTCATACCACATAATAGCACCACATTGTTCATATATACAATTAGGCCTTCCGAAATCCCAAGGTTGAGTAAATCTTTCTAAAAAGTAATGTATATAAGTTTTGATTTTTTAAACAAAAATAAATATAATTATTGGAATATAATTATAGAAAATAAAAAGGAGGAAAAAAATACTAACTTTCAATAGGCTCTGATTGTGTTCTAACAATATTAAGATCTTTTTTTCTTTTCTCTGATAATATTAGCCATCTTCTAAGTCTTGCATTCTGAGATAAATCCATAGCTGCTGTTGGAATAGCAGAATCATTTATCATCTCCAAATTATCAAACTTATAATTTCTAAACTCATAATTTAAAAGTTTTGACATTGATAAAGTATTATCTATATCAAAAAAAATTTTGATTGTGCTCCAACATTATTAAGATTTTTATTTCTTTTCTTTGATAATATTTGCCATCTTTTAAGTCTTGCACATCGAGATGAATCCATAGCTGTTGTAGGAATAGTAGAAGCATTTATGATTCTCAAATTATATAGACATGAATAGCATTTTAAGTCTTGCTTCTTCTATTTCAGTATAGAAAATTGGAAGAATATATAAACATGAAGGCCTTAAAATGCATCATTCTCTTTTGTTTAATATTCATGTAGCATGCCTCAGTTTTTCTTAGATTTCTAAATATTTGTTCATGCAAGTATAAATATACATGCTAATTCAAAAATTATTTTGTTGTTACAGCACAAGCAAGATATTATTGTATTGCATTATGTGATGTGGAGATCCAAAAGTTGCAATGGATCATGCCACAGCTTGGGAAACAAAAAAGGACAATGTGTGGCACCACTTTATGAACTTTGTTGCTGTATATATTAAATATTGATCAATATTTTGGGCTTGAAAAAATCCATACCACACCCATATTTCACCCATCATTTCCTACTTGATGGTGAGTTTTATATATAATTAATGTATTACAAAATGTCAGGTGGACATAAATGAAAAATCTTTATAGATTTTAAAATAATTGACATATCATAATTATTTTTATCTTTTATTATTCTTTTACTAAGGCAATTTATCAATTGCCAAAAGGTGTGATGAGATTTGGCTTCATCGATATCCATTCTAGTTAGAACATATAATTAGAAAATATTTATATTGATTTAAGAAATGCTAGCATATTATATGGTTTTATCTTTAACAAGGTATTTTGTGGTTGTATGTTGGCAACTAGCAGCTATCACGTATTTTATTTAAAAAAATAATTGTGCAGCTATCAATATCTATTTGATGATGCAAGCTAATCATTTGGATTTGTGACACAAAATATCAAACCTATCAAAAAATTCAAAAACAATAAGTTGGTAAAAGCAGGAAAAAAAGACATGAAAGAAGAAAAACTATTATTATGCATGTAAAATTATTATAATTATGCATGTTACTATAGCCTTGTCCTAGTGATTCTTGATTTTTTTTGCATAGACTCCAATGTTGCTTGATAGCTACTTAATAAAAGTACTCATGCTGCATCATAAATTAAAGCAAAAATTATCTCAAGAGAAGCCACAACTCCTCACCATGCACGTGCTCACATAATATACAAGCATATATATATATATATATATATATATATATATATATATATATATATATATATATATATATATATGTTCCATTAATCGGGTTTCTTTCTTGTGTCTTGCGGAGTTGCAAGGATGTGTGATTAAGGAATAGGTGAAGAGTGTTGGCTAGGTCTATAGCCATATCCAAACAAACCATTGCCATGTTGATCACAAACCATTTACAAATAGTTTAGATTTATAAGGCCATATATTTGTAGAAAAAGCTTATATGAATATATAAATATATGCTCTTGTCATTAATTTTATAATCATTATTCATGAATAGTTTATTAAATTTTATATTTTTTTTAAATTTAGAGAATATTAAATAAAACTAATATGTGAGGATCCATACAAATAAATGCTCAATCTTTTACCACTACTAGACCTACTGTAATTATAGAAAGTTTATGGCTAGACTTAAAATACAACTGGCTCCATCCAATAGCTGCATTGTTAAATAAATTTGCTTATTGAAAACCCAACAGGTCTGGCCTTGAAGTACCAGACTTAGACCCGAATGGATCCCAGATATCCAGACCCGGTTCTGGGACCCGAGATCGGGGTCCGACCGTGGCCCATCGGTGAGCGAATCTCGCAGCGGAGAGGGAGAGGTGGGGAGGGACTAAGAGAGGAAGAGACTGAGAGAGGGAGACTGAGAGAGGGAGAGAGGGAGGTGGCGCGGGCGAGATCGGGATCCGACCATGGTCCATCGGGAGATCCGAGGGGGCGCGAACAAGATCGGGTCCGACCATGGTTCACTGGGAGATCCGAGGGGTTGCAGGTGACGGTCCAGCAGGAGATCCGAGGGGGTGCGGGCGAGATCGGGGTCCGATTGCGATCCATCGGGAGATCCGAGGGAGCATGGGCGATGGTCCGTCGAGAGATCCAAGGGGGTGTGGAAGAAATTAGGGTCCAACTACAGTCTGCTGGGAGATCGAAGGGGGCACGGGCGATGGTCCGCTGGCGAGGGAGGGAGGCTGAGAGAGGGAGGGAGGTGGTCCAGGCCTCATCCGACAAGAGGAGATCGAGATAGGGAAAGAGAGAGCGAGCAGGGTCCAGCCTCACCGATGAGGGATTGAGAGAGGGAGAGGAGAGGGTCTGGCCTCGTGGCCGAAGAAGATCAAGAGAGGGAGAGACTGAGAGAGAGAAGGAGGGGGTCCGGCCTCATCGATGAGGGAGATCGAGAGAGAGATGGGGAGAGGAGGGGGGACCGGAAGATGGGAGACCAATAGAGGGAGAGAGTTAGAATGAGAGATATCTACATTTTTTATTATGTTTAATATATATATATTATTTGGGTCCGGATATTAAATATCCAGACCCTACCCATTTATGTCATGATTTATCGGGTCCAGGGTCCGAGTTCGGGTAAATAGGTCTAATACTAATACCAGACCCAGACCGTTGGATAAATACTCATGGGTCTCGGGTCTGGACCCGACCCATTGACACCTCTACATCCAATGCCTGTGTTCTTGGGATACCAAGCTCTCAAAAACTAAACAAAAATATTTTCATGAATTCATTGCCACAATAACGTTGAAGGTTGGTGTAGCTATGTGACATGTTTCATCTAACGTTGATACCAAGCTAAAAACTAAACTAAAACATTTTCATGAATTCTTTGCCACAATAACGTTGAAGGTTGGTGTAGCTACGTGACATGTTTCGATTAGGAAGGATTAATTTTTCACTAAACCCAACAAATGGTAGATTCATGGTATAAAATATTATTACATATAAAACTAGTCAAAGACCTGCATGTTGCACGGGATGAATAATTATAGTCTATAATTATTAAATTTTTTATAATAAATATTCTTTAACTTTTTTATATTTTATTTTATTTTTATTTATTTATTATATATATTATTTTTTATTATTTTATAAAATAATATTTTATTATTTTTTCTTTTTCTTCCTCCTTTCCTGTTCTCATACCTTCTTCCGCACATTGTTGGTGCCGCCCCACCATGGCTCCCCATCTCTCTCGGCAAATATCGATCTCCGATCGCACCTCGGTCCCTTCTCTTCTTCTCATACCTTCTTTGCGCCCGTCAATGCCACCCCACCACCACTCCCCTTCTCTCTTGACAAACGCTGATCCTGATCGCACCCTTCCGATGCCCCTGCCAATATCGCCTCCCCCAGCACCACCATTGCCCCTCTTTTCTCCTCCCTTGCCTCCTGCCTGGCCCCCTTTCTGTCCGCTACCAACATCTCCCATCTCGGCCATCCCTCCTTTGCTCGGCTCCCTTTGTGTGCTCTTGCATTTTGAATTCCGCTCATGCCACTCCATGGCCCAGTAGGAGGGTCCGGTCTCTAGTGGCACTACCGACTGCGGAAGCCATGGTGCGGGCCTCATAGTTGCGCACCTTCTTGTAATCGCGAAGGTGGTTGTCCCACTTTTCGTCGCACTGGTTCTAGGTTCCGGAGGCAGGTGCTATTCCAACAATAGTTCTAGACCCACTTCCACTGCTGCTCTGCAGAGCAGGGGGCGGTCGTCAAAAGCTTCCTAGAGTTCAAAAAAGAGAAAAGAAAGAAGATAGGTAGATCAATATTATAGAGAGAGAAAGTGGAGAGGGAAAGAAGAGAGAGAAGAGAGAAAATCTTTTTCATTCTTTTCTTCCTTTCTCCCTTTTTTTTCTTTTTCTAAAATCCAATAATCTTAATAGAGATTGAAAATAGGAGAGAGGAAATAGAGAGAGAAAATTATTTTTTTAGAGAGAGAAAGATTCAAGATCAGAGATGGGAGAGAGCGAAGGTAGAGAAATTCTCTCTTTTTTTTATTTTTTTCTTTTTTTCAATTTTCCCTTTTTCTTTTCTTCTTCATTTTTCTTCTTTCATTTAGGACAAAATAGGGGATCTATGGATCCACATCTCCTCTTCCACCAATGCCATGGAGAACCCATCAGAACAGGTGGCGAGGCTTCCTCCCATGGTGGCGCAGCCGTGGCCCCCCTGATCAGAAGCTCGTCGGTGATGGATGGTGCCGGGCGGTGCCAAAAAAATCATGAAAAGGAATGGCCAAAATAGAGCTCATAGAAATCCAAGTTATCCCCAAAAAATCAGTGCATATATCATAGAAATCACTATAAAAAAATCAGAGATAATGTTTCTTAAGGGATTACCTAGCTTTCAGTGATGTTGGGGGCCACGATTTGACCGACACTTGTCTTCAAATACGAGAATAGGAATCGAACAGAATTAAAAAAAGTTAGGAAGAAAATCGATGAATCCCAACAATGAAAGGTTGTGGAATTTCAATTTATAGAGATTAATTCGAGTTTTAGATGAAATAAAATTCCACCTATGGATCGGAAGTGGATTCTCAAAGGGAGAAGAAGTCCTCTGTCCGTGCCCTATTTCCCCCCTTTTTCTTTCTTTTTTTTCTTTTTCTTTTTTTATGCTTTAGGATTCATGTGCACAGGCCACCACCATTAATTGCTAACCCTCCGCATCCAATTGACTCCTCAAACCTGGCAGCCATCGTGGTGCTCTCGGCCATCTCTCCCATGATTGAAGCCTCATCCTCTCCTCCTCCCACCGCTGACTCCTTGACATTCGGAAAGGATTTGGAATCACCGGTCATGGCCTTATTCGGCACGATCTCAATGGCCACCTCATTATTGCCTAAATTGGAGGCAGGGGAGACGACGGCGGCCTAGAGGTCATCAGCGATAGGGGTCTTGAGGCGAGCGAGGCCGAAGTCGGTGATCTTGGTGGAGAGGTAGGCATCGAGGAGGATGTTGCTGGGCTTGATGTCACTGTGGATGACTAGGGGTTCGCACACGGTGTGGAGGAACTGGAGGCTGCGGGCGATGTCGAGCACCACCGAGAACCGACGGCCCCAGTCCATCAACTCCGGGCATCGCCAGTCGAGCAACACATCCCGGAGGCTCCCATTGTGCATCAACTCATACTCCAGGAGCAGCCTCCACCCTGTCCTAATGCCGACGGTGGAGGCCTCCACCACCTCCTCCTTGTGTGCCTCCCACCGTCGCCACCACCACTGGCGACGGTGCTTCTTGTCGGAGCTGCAGTAGCCGAGGAGAGCCACCACCCATCCGTAGTCCGGGGAGGATGCCATGGCGAGCATCTTGCCAATGAGGGCGAGCTCATTTTGGAACTCACGCTCTCCCTAGGAGGGAATCAAAGTCCATAAGCTTGACGATGATCTCCTGGTCCGGAGGGAAGGCCACTATGGAATACGGGTCCGAACCTACCCTGGCCAAGCTTATGGGAGGGGGAGAAGGAGGTAGTGGCATGGTGGAGTTGGGAGTAAGCGAACTGGCGGAGGGAATGCTTGGCGGGTGAAGGGAACGCTGGCAATATAGGAGAACAGCCAGCACGGTGATTGATGCAGAAAATAAAAAAAATTTAAAAAAAAGTCGGAGCTCAACATGTAGCGTATTGAAAGAATTTTAACTTGCTGAGTTGGCAACACCATAATACTCCTCCACAAGATATTATTTTATATATATACTACATTATAACCCATGCGATACACGGTATATGATTTTTTTTAAAAAAATATATATTTTGCACATCTAATGTTACAAAATTTTTAGATTAAAAAGTCAAAATAATATAAAAAATATCATAGATGATATCAAGTGTTCTAAATGGAGATATAAAGAAAAGTAACATAATCATTTTTATCTTTTGCTGATACAAAAATTATTTCTTGAAATAATATTGTTAGCATCAGTTGTTTTAGAATATTCATCAATAAGTAGAGCACGGCTACTTGTTTGCTTTCCATGTACATCTCTTTTCTTCATAGTTTTATCAACAACAGGACTATCATCTTGATTTGCTTCAATCTATAAAAAAAATTTAATTATTAATTATTAGAATAAAGTAGATAAATATAATAAGCAATATGTAAAAGAATAGAAATACATCACTCACAATGGATTTTTCATGATTTTTCTTGTCCGCTAATTCATTGTATGCATCATTCAAAATTATTTTAAGAACATTATAACTTTGTCTTTCTTCTTTGAGATTGTATTCATCAACTTTAATTTGGAAGGTATAACTTGGTCTTATAGCTTTTTTGATTTCTAATGGAATAATAGAATCATCATCTTTTTGCATAAAGAGAAATACATAACCTTATATTATTAACTAATCAATTGGATAAATAAAATATAAAATATATGTTGTATATACCTTATCTATGCATAATTCTTTAGCTAATTTGCCTATTAACCATTGAGTAATTTTAACAAAAAGAATGAATGATGCAAATCCAGTATCATCTACAACATGAAATTGTAATCAGTATCTAAAGTAAAGGAAAGAATAGAACTAAATCAAAATTTATTATAACTAACAAATAAAAAATTATAATGGATATGCATAAAAGATGTGATATTAAAATATATAACATATAAATTCTAAGTATTAAATGTGAAGCAAACCTTAGCATTGGGTACTTAGGCTCTATATTGCATCGATCACACCTGAATCCAACATTAGTGCATCTTACTTTTTTCTAACAAATTTGGCAAGCCATATAGCACCATCCAAATTTTGTTTCAATGTTGCTTATTAAAGCCTGGCAATTAAAGATAGTTTCCTACAAATCAAATAGTTTAATATTAATTATAGTTATATATTTAAATATAAATACCAAATTTAGAAAATTTACATGACATATGAATGAAGTTTTAGTATTATATAAGTTTAATCACCTATCCATGACAATCCCATTCAATAGATTTTATTTCTTGAATTGTCATCCTTTTAACATATAATGGATTAGTAGAAGTAGTTTATAATTGGCTTTGAGATATAATCTCTTGAACATCATTTACACATGGTAAATCTTTATTGAAATAGTTATAAAATTTAGTTAGTAGTTTGTCCTATGAAATTTTATAATAAGATATATAATGAATACATAAACAATACCTATGATTAAAACTTTTCACTTCTGGTATATCCAAGTTGACATAAATTTTCGTTACACTCATAGAGGAAAAATAATGTTCACCTATAATATAAATTTCTTATTAAGAACAAAAATTCTAATATCAAAGACAAAATTAAAAATAAGTTTTGAATACCTCAAAATGCTTTAACAGTTGTTGATGTTACAACTTAGAATTAGATGAGAGAAACTTTGCAAAATTTTAGTTTCATCTATATAATCAATAGCATTACCCCAAAGGATGACCTTTATCTGTAATCCACTACAAAAACATCAGGTAGGATTAGAAAGATAAATACTATATTTTTAAATAAATCATGTACTATATATAAAGTAAAATACATACTCAAGCATCAATAGCTCCAATTTTTTTTAAAATAATTAAGTTATTAGCATGAATATTCTCTAAAGGTCTCACGGTAATTAAATTTCCAACAACATTTGCAAAACGTAGACATAAAAAATATTTATTAGTTGAATAAAATAACCAAAAAGTTAAGTAAAATATAGAAATATTTTTTTTGTTCTTACCACTGTAATAACCCAATTTAAATAAAAAAAATGAGAGAAGACTCTGTGAAGGAGTCATAGAGTCTTCTTCCCGAACGACTCCCAATCAGAGTTGGAAATCCTTCACTGGGAGGAGTGGAACTCCTCCCCTCTGGCTCTATTTAAAGAGGAGGTGTCTTCCCTCTCCTTTCCATCGAGATCCAAGGCCAAAACTCGGCAGGGATCGCCGGAGTTTCTTCTTAGAACTCTTAAACATATCCATCAAGAATCCGAGGTGGAGAGATCATCAGAGCCCAAGGTAAGCCCGCCCCTTCTTTCTTCCACTTTTTTCTTCCTTCCCATTATGTCAGTGACCACCACCAAACATCGAGTTCACCAGATATTTTTGAGATTTCCCTTCCATGTTTTTCCCTTGTTGGTTTCTTGTTTGCTTTGGAATTTTTTGGCACCGACGGTCATCATCGACCATCGGATTGGAATGGATGGGCTGCTGTGCAACAACCCTGGCTATCATCAACCCCAGTGGCACCGACCATGGCCTCTAATCCAATGAACAAGAGGGGACCATTCCATCCCCTATTTTGGCTAAGGCGCACACGAAGAAAGAAACAGGAAGAAGAAAGGAGGGAAAAAAAGAAAAAGAAAAAAAGAGAAAAGAAAGAAAAAAAAGGAGAAAAGATAGAAAAAAAGAGCCTTTTCTCTCTCTTCTCTCTCTTCCTTCTCTTAACCTTCTCTCTCCACTTTCTCTCTATTTTCTCCCTCTAAAAATTTCTCTCTAGTTTCTCTCTCTAGAGATTTTATGGATCACGAAGGATTCAGGTGTTTAGGAAACTTGGACTGACTAGCTGTCTTGGGAGGGATCTTGAACCTACAATATTAGGTCTGTTTATCCATAATTTCTTCATATATAATTTTTATGTTTGATCTTGATCATGTAGAGGTGTGATTGTCTGCATAAGGTGTCGAGCGGAAATACCTTACTTTCAAGTGCATAGATCTTAGAGGATCATCAATTTCTATGCTGAGTTCATCACTAGTAGAGGTAAGGGTTCTTCAACACGATCACTGACATGTTCATGAAAATTTATCTATATAATTGATGTATATTTTATATGTATTGATATATGTATTATATACTAAACTGATATTTCTTGAATCATGTTAATTGATGCTTAATGATTGTCAAGTAAGAATAACATGATTTAATATAATTAATGAGGGTGGGTGGCATCTAGGTTAGCCAGTCATGCAAGAAACATGGTGTATATGCTGGGTCAATCTTGGACTGGGATGCAGCTTGGCCTATTATTGGCTGGAGCATAACTGTGAACTAATCTACTATCGAAAATCAGATTATGATTTTAATAATATAGATGAGGCATAAGCGGTATTTGGATTATTCGGCCATGCAAGAAATGTGGTGTGTATGCTAGGTCAGCCTCGGGCTAGCTAGGGTGTAGCGTGTGTTTGGCCTACCATGGACTGGAGCATGGTTGTAATTAATCGTCGAAAAGATAAACATAAAACATGAGAAAGAGGAGCATGCGGACTAGTCGACCATATATGAAATGTGGCGTATATTTTGGCCTATCATGGGCTGGAGCATGGTTGTGATTGAGTTCAGTGTCGAAATCAAATCAAGATGATAAATTATATTTAATAGATGGATATCTAAACTAGCTGACATGTGTGAAACATGGTATTATGATGTCAGCAACGAGCTTAGATATGGTTGTCCGATCATGGGTGGAAATGTGGTGGCCTACCATGGGCTGGAGTGCGAGTGGGTCTAGTCTAGTATCAAAATGAAAATGTTATTTGGATCAGAATTATGTTAATCAATAAATGATAAGTAATTCCATTAAATTAAATGTTGATTAATATTGCTGATTGGTGATATGTGATGTGTATATGATGATATTATTTAATTATCATATTGATGTATAAATATGATTATTTTCTTATCGATTATATATATTTATTAAATGATATTTCATACTCATGCTGGTGTGAGTGTGGAGAATCCTTAATGGGCTGTAAAGCTCACAACCCTTCTTTCTCTTCTCTTTTAGATTTGCAGGATGCTTAGTTTTGGTCGGGTTGGATGTGAAGTTCGAGCAATGGAGTCTTTAGTTAGTTAATTAGTTATTTTCTGATACCAAATATATGTTTAAATTTTATGAACAAAGATGGATTTATTTGATTAATAAATATGATTGAAATTTATTAATTCTTTTGGTATTCTTGTGGACTCATTATGTAGGCCTTGCATATTTTTTAGGGTCTGCCCTAGAGAGTATGTGGCCATCACGTATCCGATCCAAGTGCTGGGTTCAGGGCATGATAGAATGGTATCAGAGCTTAGGTTTAAGATCATTAGGAACTTTGAGTTAAGGGGTACTTTGAGCATAAGATTATGATCACTAAGGATGTGACAAAGGTAATTCATAGGATTTCAATGGATAATTTATATCTTAGGTTATAATTTGAGAGGTTGATAAATTATTATCTTATTATTTTGCAAGTTATTTAGCAAATCCAAGATATTTAGTGAATTTAAATCAGAGTGTGCAGAGAAAGCGTGGTGATTTAAATCATTTTAAATTGATTGGAAACTTTGGTTTCAATGATAGAGGATTCGAATTTTTTTTCTCAACTAGAGATAGGAGGTCAACGATGGGATAAGAATTTGGTTCACCTAAGGGTATTAACTTTGCAGTATGTTAATTTTGAGAATAAAATTATTTTAAGGGGGGAGAATGTAATAACCCAGTTTAAACAAAAAAAAAGAGAGAAGACTCTGTGAAGGAGTCTTCTTTCCGAATGACTCTCAATCGAAGTCAAAAATCCTCCATCGAGAGGAGTGGAACTCCTTCCCTCCAGTCCTATTTAAAGGAGAGGTGTCTTCCATCTCCTTCTCATCGAGATCCAAGGCCAAGACCGGCGAGGATCGCCAAAGTTTCTTCTTAGAACTCTTAACCATGTCCGTCGAGAATCCAAGGTGGAGAGATCATCGGAGCCCAAGGTAAGCCCTCCTTCTTCCTTTCACTTTTTCCTTCCTTCCCATTATGTCAATCACCATCGCCAGCTATCGGGTTCACCAGATTTTTTTGAGATTTCCCTCCCCTATTTTTTCCTTGTTGGTTTCTTGTTTGCTTTGGAATTTTTTGGTGCCGGCAGTCATCATTGACCATCGAACTAGGAATGGATGGGCTGCTGTGCAGCAACCTCGGCTACCATCGGCCCCAGTGGCATCAATCATGGCCTCTGATCCGACAAACAAGAGGGGACCGTTCAGGTCCCCTATTTTGGCTAAGGCATACAGGAAGAAAGAAAGGAGGAAAAAAAGAAAAAGAAAAAAAGAGAAAAGAAAGAAAAAGAAAAAAGTTTTAGAAAAAATAGAAAAAAAGAAAGCCTTTTTTCTCTTCTCTCCCTCTCCCTCAACCTTCTCTCTCTACTTTCTCTCTCTAAAATTTTTTTCTCTACTTTCTCTCTTTAAAAATTTTTTCTAGAGATTTTATAGATCACGAAGGATCCAAATGTCTAGAAAACTTGGACTGACTAGCTAGTCTTGGAAGGGATCTTGAACCTACAATGTTAGGTCCGTTTATCCATAATTTCTTCATATATGATTTTTATGTTTGACCTTGATCATGTAGAGGTGTGATTGTCTGCATAAGGTGTCGAGCGAAACATCTTATTTTTGAGTGCATAGATCTAAAGGATCATCAATTTGTGCTGAGTCCATCACCGGTAGAGATAAAGGTTCTTCAACATGATCACTGACATGTTCATGAAAATTTATCTATATAATTGATGTATATTTTATATCTATTGATATGTGTATTATATACTAAACTAATATTGCTTGAATCATGTTAATTGATGCTTAATGATTGTCGAGTAAGGAAAACATGATTTAATATAATTAATGGGATGGACGACATCTAGCTAGGTTAGCCAGTTATGCAAGAAACATTGTGTATATGCCAGGGTCAGTCTTGGACTGGGATGCAGCTTGGCCTACCATGAGTTGGAGCATGACTGTGACTAATCTACTACCAAAAATTAGATTATGATTTTAATAATATGGATGGGGCATGAGCAGTGTTTGGATTGTTCGGTCATGCAAGAAACGTGGTGTGTATGCTAGGTTAGCCTCGGGCTAGATTGCAGCATGTGTTTGGCCTACCACGGGCTTGGAGCATGATTGTAATTAATCCAATACCAAAAAGATAAACATAAAATATGGGAAAGAGAAGCATGCGGACTAGTCGACCATGTATGAAACATGGTGTATATTTTGGCCTACCATGGGGCTGGAGCATGGTTGTGACTGAGTTCAGTGCCGAAATCAAATTAAGATGATACTATATTTAATAGATGGATATCTAGACTAGTCAACACATGTGAAACATGATATTATGATGTCAGCCATGGGCTAAGATATGATTGCCGGCCATGGGCAAAAATGTGGTGGCCTACCACGGGCTGGAGTGTGAGCGGGTCTAGTCCAGTGTCAGAATGAAAATATTGTTTGGATCGAAAATTATGTTAATTAATAAATGATAAGTAATTCCATTGAATTAATGTTGATTAATATTGTTGATTGGTGATATGCGATGTGTATATGATGATATTATTTAATTATCGTATTGATGATGTATGAATATGATTATTTTCTTATCAATTATATATATTTGTTAAACAATGTTTCATATTCATGCTGGTGTAAGTGTGGAAAATTCTTACTGGGCTGTAAAGCTCACAATCCTTCTTTCTCTTCTCTTTCAGATTTACAGGATGCTTAGTTTCGATCGGGTTTGGGCATGAAGTTCGAGCGATGGAAGTCTTTAGTTAGTTAGTTAATTAGTTATTTTCTGATACCAAACATATGTTTAAATTTTATGAACAAAGATGGATTTGTTTGATTAATAAATATGATTAAAATTTATTAATTCTTTCGGTATTCTTGTGGACTCATTATGTAGGCCTTGCATATTCTTTAGGATTTGCCCTAGAGAGTATGTGGCCATCACGTATCCGATCTAGGTGCTGGGTTCGAGACATGACAACCACTAAGATAGACATGATTCTTGAGTTGATTAACTATTTCATCATAATTTATGAAGTAAAATTTGTGTAGAGGTGGACATATCTGATATTGCAATATTTTCTTCAATGTTGTGGTCAGCAGGAAAAGGATCGACTTGTCATTTTTTATTGGATGATACATTCCATTAATGTGTACAACCTTCAAATTAGTAATTAGATATATATGCCCTTCTTCAATAAGCATACGAAACTTTTGTACAATCTTTTTTCTAATTATATCATGTATATGATTACCCTAACAGACCAACAAATCAAAAAACATAGTATCAATAATTATTGTAAGAAAATTTTAGCAAATGTAAGAGTGAAAAATATTGGAAAATAGGAGAAAAGGTACCTCTTCATCAATAATGAGCATGTCCAAACTTACAAGTTCATTATTGTTCTTTATATTAATTCTAACCTTTATCTTCCAATTATCTCTCTCATTTGTTAACTTATTCAATAAATTGCACTGCATCTTTAAGTTGATTAAGAACCTGCAATAAATATGCATTAATATATTTAGAAAAAGAATTAAAATAAATATGAAATTGAGATAAAAATATTGGTATATAATTACAGACCTTATATAGTAATTGTAGCTAGTAGATTTGAAAAAATCTTCTTATAGACAATATTCTTTATTGAACAATAATTATTGAAATGCTCACCATTATTTATTAGCACTTTTAAACTATTTTTGCTAGTCACTCTAGATAATGTAACATATAGCTGTCTATGAGTAAATACAGGCCTTGACAAATATATTCCAATTTGCTTTAGTGATTGACTTTGACTTTTATTAATAGTCATAGCGAAACCTATAGAAAGAGGCAACTGTCTTCATTTCAATATAAAAAGCCATTTAGATTTAGTTGGAGATAAGACTACTCTTAGAACAAACATACGATCACCAATATTACTTTCACTGATAATTTTGGCTTCTATAATTTTAGAAAATAATCTTATACCAATCTAGTACCATTATAAAAACCAATACTTTGATTCAAATTTTTTAGTAATATCACTAGTATTCCTACCTTTAACTTTAACTCATGATTTGGGAACCCAGAAAATTTCAAAGAATTAAGAAACTTGGTAGGATACAAAAGATCTTTTTCTACACAGTTAGATGATGTTTTGCAAACTGAGTCTGCACTTAAGTAAATAATTTTCTTTGCAGATATTAAAGAAAGTATTCTCTCATTTATTACATCAATAATTTTTTTTGTAGGTGCAAGAATAGCTCTCTCATTTAAATATTCTCTATCAAGTAATTTTGAACCTAAATCAGAATAAATACTTTGTATTATATCATTATATGTATCATTTTGCGGTATGATGACTAAATCTGATGAAAATTCAACCAAGTAGTTCCCATCATCCTCACCAATATCTTCATTACCAATTTTTAGTATCCAATTATTGAATCTCTCGAGCATTCATGATAGAAGCTTCTCCATTAATCAATCTCACATTAGTCTGTAGCTTGAATACATGATAATGATTCCATAAATATGATATATTAATAGAAGCTTGAACAATATCTTCTCTTCGATCTTTAGGAATAATAGGTAGAATTTGCCTAAATTCTCCATTGAGAAGTATCACTTTTCCTCCAAAACATTTATATGTATTTTCAGGATCTACATGGCATAAAATATCCCTTAAACTTCTATCCATAGCTTCAAAATAATATCTATGAGCTATTGGAGCTTCATTCCAAATAATAATACTTGCTTTTATTATTAACTTTGCAACATAACTACCAGGTTTAATCTCACACCCTGTATTCTTTTTGGTAACTATCGGAATATAAAATCTTAAATGTACAGTTCTTCCATCAGGTAGAAGTAAAGCAGCAATACTAGAAGATACAACAGCTAATGCAATTTTTTCTTCAGCTCTAACTGTAGCTAGAATAGTCTTATAAATATAAGTTTTTTCAGTACCACCATGTCCATAAATAAAAAATAAACTATAAATATTAGCTGAAATTGCTCCCATAATAGTTTCGTAGACAACCAATTGTTCACTATTAAGACCAGTAAACAATTTCCTATGTTCCTCTATAACTTTTTTAATATTATAATTTAATTCTTTTTGAATTAAGCAATTTTATTTTTTATCAAGAAGACTTGCATCTAGGCAAAGATAATTGAGAAAAATATTTCAAAGACTTACCACCTTTAATCAATAGCTATTTAATTTCATAAAGAGTAATTTTTTATTTATGATTTTGATAATTGCAATCGATCAAATTGGAGAATTTATCTCTGCCTATATACAATATCTTTAGATACTAATTTTTAATTATTCTCTCAAAGTTGTAGTGGATCTGATATCTGACAAAATAAAAGCCTCGTAACAAATAGAACTCTCATTTGTGGATCTATTGCCTAATAACCAGCTTCTATCAAACATTCATTCAATTTCTTATCAGAATCTAGTAAACTAAGAGCATGACATGCATCCTTAAAATTTGGATATGTGACACCATTTACAGTATGAATATCTTCATAACATGTAGGCCCTTTTATAATATTTAATAATATTTTTAGATAAAATCTCTCATCACTTACAGGATGTGCATAATATATTCTTTCAATACATCTTCTAGACAATCTTCATTTCCATTCTTTCATATTACTATGCCATACCCAATAAATTAGAAATTCAGTATAAGTTAATGCTCGTGCATCCTCATATCTTTGATTCATTTTCATCCACTCGATGAATATGGTATCTTTAATGTGAGACTGATTTATTACATTGAGCAAGTTAGCAAAGTCATGAAAAATAATGGATTGCTGATCAGGAAGATGAAAACTAAGTCTCTCAACACCAGGCCCATGATAATTAATTCTAAAATCAAATATTCTCCAACATGCTTCTAAAGCCAAAATGTAATGGCAATCTAAAAATTATTTAATCTAATCCATAATTGGTCTATAGTTCTCATTGTTCGCATCAGAATCATGATATACCTGATTCGCATATTTTATCAATAAGTCAATATTGTGAGGAACATATCAGCATTTTGATAATTTTTCATTGATATAAAATATCATATAGGATTGAAACATCATTGATATAATGAGGAGGGTAAACATCAATATAGAATTTTAACAAACAAAACTGATGAAGAAGCTTGAAGAATAAAATAATATCACCTCTTAAAAACATTAATAGAATCATAACTTTCAACCCAAAATATAATTCTGATCAAAGTTGAGGTTGGTTCTTTCTAATCCAACAAAGATGATTCTCTTCAATACAAGTATAGCAATCAACAATATATTACTAAAATAGCCTGCCTCATCATAATAACGTATGACTTTTAGATATTCGATATTGTAATCGATAAGCATAAAATTCTCTTATACTCACATTTTGATATTTTTGTTATTGTTTTTCAATAATACTTCTTCTTATAATACCAATATAGAAACCATCTTCACCATATGAAAAAACTTACAGATACTGCATTGCCATAAAATCGGGAGGTAGTTCATTAATATGATATAAACCATTAGTTTGATGTTCAATAATAATATCACGGCCAGAAGAATGTATATCAAAATCATCAACAATTAAAGCAGCAACCTCAGAACATGAAGGGCTATTATATTATCTTGTATCGATATTTCTATCACTCAAAAGTCAAAGTCTGACCTTAGCGATATCAGACTCTTGGAATCTATCACGTGCCATTCGAAAAGCTAGGACAAAAAAATTGTAGTTGTCTAACTTTGTATCAAATCTATCACAATATCAAGATCCAGAGATTTTGATCCATAATTCTTTTCTAAACAATTGACTCTATTAGAGACCTCATTATCAGTATCATAAATATATAATTAAATAAATTTAGGTTTATTTTCCTCAATAGGCAATAATAACCCAATCTTATGATGATTTTTGCCATTCAAATGGAAGATATAAGGGCTTGAACCATAATTAATAGAGCTATATATCAATATTTCATCCCATTGAAGTAAAGAAAAAATGAAATTATATATTCTTATATTTTCTCAGAATCTTGTTGATCTCCGACCACCATCATAAGCAAGCAATTCATCAAGCATCAGAGGTGTATTTTTGAAAAGTGGTAGCTTCACTCTACCATCTGAACAACATAGAGAGAATTTTTTAAATTTTTTTAGATTCTTTCTTCATACCACATAATAGCACCACATTGTTCATATATACAATTAGGCCTTCCGAAATCCCAAGGTTGAGTAAATCTTTCTAAAAAGTAATGTATATAAGTTTTGATTTTTTAAACAAAAATAAATAT
>QRFJ01005646.1:0-77013 GCA_006176705.1 Cocos nucifera
AGAGAGATGATTGGTGTTTACCTAGTGGCAAGGATGCAGAGATCGAGTTAGCAATTAGATTACTAATTAAGCTAGAGGGCTGAGATTAAGTCTAATTAAATATGATTTAATTAGATTTAGTTTGGGCTTGTTAGGATCAAGTTCAATTGGTTTATTGGATAAGCCAAATGCAAGGAAGAACTAGTCCTAGTTCAACTAGGACTTAGATCAACCCAATTTTCTAATTTGATTAAAAAATTAAATCAAAATTAAATCTAATTTAATATGATTTAATTAAGTTCTTAATTGGGTCAATAACTAATTTAATTGGTTTGATTTATTTTTTATTTAATTTGGTTTGAAAAACTATATTTGATCGAGTCAAAATAGGAATCCTTGTATGACTAAGATTCCTCTCCTTGCGCTCTCATGCATGCCCTTCTCTCCCTCTCTTTTCTATATGGTATTTTGTTATGGACCAAGTCAAAGTTGGTAGTTAGTTTCTAAGTTTCCTATTCTATTGGATAGAATTCTATGAACTTGAACTCTTCCCTATTGCCACCTCCCACCCTATTTTTCCTCTGAATTCCCATGGTAAAAAGAGGACTTTTGTGCCCCTCTCTCTAGTGGTCCATGGCATGGGATGAGGAGGGGGTGCCCATGTTAGATATGTGTGCCCTAGAAGCCAGATTGGCTGGTACTTGTAATACATTTCTAAGGATAAAATTATAATTTTAACTATAAATAATAAAATAAATTATTTTTTATCATAGTGTGTATTTGAAAGTGTTTGTGATACATCTCTTGAGTTAATGGTAGTGATAGTTCATATTTTCAAGAGTTAAAAATTTAAGACATGAATTTTCATTATTAACACATAAAATGCTTTCAACCGTAGGATCATCATGAGGATGGTGATTGATCTGGAAGGTTGGTGTACGATCACTTCTTTTGGATAGATGAGTCTTGAATCTACAGTGTAGAGACATCAGAGCGAGAGTACAGGTACTCGTTAGAGAATGAGGGCAATGAGCGTGACCACCTCGAGTAGTCATGAGGAAGTCTAACTTCTCATCGATGACTGGCATGAAGCTGTAGTGGTGTGTCGGGTTCTTTGACCTGAGGTGCATCGATAGTTTACTTTGAGGATGTTATTGAAAGGAAATCCTGATTTCCCGGTCCAGGTTCGTCCAGATCTGATTAGATCAAGAGATATATTTCAAAAATTTTCTCTTGATCTCAATCAGATCTTGATATGTTTCAGATCTGATTCTTATTATTTTAATAAATAAAATAAAACAAGATAAATTAAATCAAATTCAATTTACCTGATTTGGGTAATCCTATTACCCTGTAGATGATCCTGATTGCAGCGGAAGGTTCTGGATCTTAGCCACGCAAGCGCCTGGCCTCTACCGGTATCCACTCGGGTTGGATCTGGAGATCCTCTTCTTCTCTATCACACCTCCAAAAATCAGATCTGGATCTGATCTGGAGGATCTTCAAAACTCTTTTGAAGATCTGCAATCGTCCTTTTGCAGCAGCGCAGCCTTCTTGCTTTTGATCGCCTTTCCTTGATCTGAATCGCACCAAACTAAGTCCAAAACACCTTTTGGACATGCAGAGCAAGAGGAGAAGAGACTATGGCATGGAGAAGGAGGGGAGAGGCAGCCTTGGGGCGTGTCTAATAGCATTCACTTTCACTTGGAATTAGGGTTGGGCGCAGGGTCTTATTTATAGACCTCTTGTGATCCAACTCCTCTTCCTCTCAACCAATCACAACCCTTTGTGAAATCAGATCTAAATCTGATTGGTTGGAATAGAGACCCCTGGATTCCTCCTTAGAGGTGCCTATGACCAGTCAAACTGGATTCTTAGTAGAACTCTGATTGGAATCCAAAGGGAGGTGGAGTCCTTGTCCAACAAGGACTCCTAGGCGCTCCTACTTGGGCTCACGCCACCCTTGGCTGTGCGCCCTTCTCCTTGCCAGGTTTTGGCACAGGGACAGGCCCCCACCAGCTCTCCAATAGGTGCATGACATGTGGTCAAAAGTCAAAGGGTGAATGGTCAATGTTTGACTAGTCAAAGGTAGACTTTTGACCAAAGTCAAAGAACAAGAAATGGCAGGTGACCAAAAATTGGCAGGTAATGTCTTACAAATAAGACAACCTATTCTGACTTGGACAACCTCCAGTCAGACTATATGAGGGCCTCTGATTGAGCACAAACTCCTTTGGATCAGTTAGGACAACTTATTTATGATAGTAAAAGAAGAACGTTAGGTTCAATTGAGTGCTAGCACGATTTCCTTGAACCTAATTGAATCTCATTCAGATCAATTGAACTAGATCAGTTCAATTGATGATCACCAGGTTCAAACCCTTGTTTGTGTGACCCAGTTAGGTTCAGTTCGTATGGTAATGGGATATGTCATGATCTCTATCATAGACATCATCGAAACTCCTTTCGATGGATCAGAACTCTTCTGATTCGAACAGCTAGAATGATCGATCATCTAAATCATTCTAATTGCTCCCAAAATCCACCAGTGACACCTAGCAGTATATGGTGGCAACCCATCAGAGCTGAATGCGAACCTCTTGGTGCAGCTACCTGTGTGATTCCGTTCTTCTATCTTGAGCCCCGATCAGATTAGGGTTAAGGTGAACTCGTCAAACCTAGTCTCTGTCATATGATGTAATCATTCGATTCGAGTCCAATGTGAAAATCTAAATAGAAACTCTTTCTATTATTTCACTCTGCCATGGCCATGGGCTTAGGACTTGATTTCATGATCATCATAGGGCTACTCTCTACACCGAGGTAGATAGATCCCATCTTGATGCAATCCAGTTCCTACAATGAACATGTCACAGCCAACATACACCTCAGGGTTCCATATGGCTAGGAGACCGAGTAATGGTGTAGTCAAACTATAACACCCTCAAGGTGAACTGCCGATGCATCTCAGGTCAAAGAACCAGACACACTACTGCAGCATCGAGTCAGTCATTGACGAGAAGGTAGACTTCCTAATGACTACTCGAGGTGGTCACGCTCAGTGCCCTCGTTCTCTAACGAGTACCTGTACTCTCGCTCCGGTGTCTCCACACCGTAGACTCAAGACTCATCTACTAAAGAGAAGCGATCGTACACCAACCTTCCAGATCAATCACCATCCTCGTGATGACCCTATGGTCGAGAGCTGTTTATGAGTTAATAATGATTATTCATGTCTTAAATTTTCAACTCTTGAAAATATGAATTATCATTACCATTAACTCAAAGGATGTATCACAGACACTAAATACACAGGTGTGATAGAAAATAACCCATTTCATTAATTATAGTCAAAATTACAATTTTGCCCCTAGAAGTGTATTACAAGTGTCAGCCAATTCTGGCTTCTAGGGCACATATATCTAACAGTTATAGTTTGAGCACACCATAACTCGGCCTCCTAGCTATTTAGAATCTGGAGGTGTAGTTGGCTATAACATGTTTATTGTAGAAATTAGATTGCACCAATAGGGGATCTATCTACCTCGGTAGATGAGGAGCAGCTCTATGATGATCATGAGAATTAAGTCCATAAGCCCATGGCCATGGCAGAGTGAAATAACAGAAAGAGTTTCTATTAGAGTTTTCACATTGGACTTGAATCGAATGATTAATTCATATGACGAAAATTAGGGTTTGACAAGATCACTTTAACCCTAATTTGGTCGGAGCTCAAGATAGAGGAACTTAATCACACAGGTAACTACACCGAGAGGTTCACTTTCAATTCTGATGGATTGCCACCATATGCTGTTAAGTGTCACTGGAGGATTTTGGGAGTAATTAGAATGATTTGGATGATCGATCATACTAGTTGTCTGAATCAGAAAAGTTTTGATCCATCGAAAGATGTTTTGATGATGTCGATGATAGAGATCATGATGTATCCCATTACCATATAGAACTGAACCTAACTGGGTCACACAAACAAAGGTTTGGATTTGAATGTTATTAATTAGACTAACTCAGTTAAATTGATTTGAATAAGATTTAATTATGTTCAAGAAAATCATGCTAGCACACGATTGAGCCTAATGTTCTTCTTTAACAATCATTAAAGCTTAAATCGATTGAGCCAAATATGTTTGGACTCACTCAGGAATGTTTACTTGGTCTGACTGGAGCTTGTCTAGGATAGAAAAGGGTTATCTTAATTTATGAGATAAATTTAAAATAATACCTTCCATTTTCGATCACCTACTAAATCTTACTTTTGGACATTGATCAAATGTTGATCCTGGATACTTAAACATCTGCCAATGTGTCATGCACCCATAGGAGAGTACCTGAAAACTTGTCCCCTACTAAAATATAGATAGGAAGAGGGTGTATGCCTAGGGAGGCATGCACCTCATGAGGATAAAGCTTGAGTCCCATACAGATGGGACTCCAGGGTTGCTTTAGAGGATTAAATTGTGTGGCACCAAGAAGTCTTGTTTAACCCAATCTTGGCCCCACCATAGGAGGATTTTGAGGGTCTCTCATCTAATTGAATCAAATGATGTCATCCCACCAATTAGATTTAGATCTGGTTGCATAAAGGATCGTGATTGGCTAGGATGATGTGGCTCTGCATGGCACAGCAGGGTTTATATAAACCCTATCTGTGCCTAGAATTTAATGTTTTGTTCCTTTAGCCCATGCCACAAAGCCTCTCTCCCTCCTTCTCCATGCCACCCTCTGATCCTCTCTCTCCTCTCCACGCCCAAGGGCTTTTGGGCATGAACAAGGTGTGATCCAAGCAAGTGAAAGGCGCCAGGAAAGGAAGAAGGCAGCACTGCTACAAGAGACAACAGCTCTTCTTTAAAAGCAGTTTTGAAGATCTTCAAAATCAGATCTAGATCTTATTTTTGGAAGATTGATTGAGAAGGAGAAGATCTCTAGATTTTGCTCGAGTGGATATCGATAGAGGTCAGGCTCTTGCGTGGCTACATCCAGAACCTCAGTCAAACATCGGGATCATCATAAGGTAATTAAATTACAGAAAATAAAGATATAATTAAATTAAATTAAATTTTTATTTTTATTTTTATTTTTATTATTAGATCAATAAGATCACATCAGAGGAGTCTCAGATCTGATTAGGATCTTAAATTTTTTTTTTTAAAATATTCCTCTTGATCCAATCAAATCTGAATGAACCTAATCCAAAAAATAAGGCTTTTCCCTTCAACTGGTATCAGAGCCAGGTTCCATAATTTATTAGATCTAATTTTAATATATTTTTTATCTAATAATTAGATGATTTTAGATGTCACATTAGATGTTATTAGATCTAAAATTAAAAAATTAAAAATTAAATAATCTAGATCTAAGATGAATGAGATGCATGACTAGACTAGGAATAGAATTATTCTATATGTAGTCTAGCATAATCATAATTTTAATTTAATTAATTATAATTTTTAGATTTATTTATTTATTATTTTTTAATATTATAAATATTATAATTAGATTTAAAAAATAGAAAATAAATTTATTTAATTTGTTCATATGAGATATGATAGATGCATGTTTAGACTAGTTGTAAAATAGTTCTACAAAATTTTTTAGAATAAATTTTAATTTTATATGATTAAATTTAAATATTATTTTTTAGATATTTATGAGATAATTTAGATCTGAAACGTGCATGATATGATACATGAGATGTATGCAAAATATGTTTTTAGTTAGATCAATTTTTATATATGTGATATATGATGTAGATCTAACTAGTTTTGTAAATTTATCATATTTTTAATTAAGGCATTTCCCTTGACCGTCCGATCATAAGAACGAAGAAGGGTTTAAAGGCCCTCTCCTTCCATTTGATAGGGTGTTCTTATAGTGTGTAGGGGTGCTGTGCATTCATTTTTAATCAAAAATTAAAAACTTATTTTCTACAAAATTCTAGATCCTAAAATCTTACAATTTTATATACATATTTTATTTATGAACCTAAACTTAATTAAAAATTAAGATTATAAAATATATTAGATCTAAAATTAAGAATTTTCAGATTTGAGATAAATTCATAAAATTAGGTTCGAGCTTGGGTAGCTCAATTAGGTCTAGCGGTTGATCAAACTAAATCAAGAGTTGGTTAGGTGGGATCAAGAGTACTTAAATTGATCAGCCTAATAGGATTAAGTCTGGATCAAGGTCGAGTCACATGAGTGATTGATCGAGTTAAGATCTAATTAGGCTTAGTGATTAGAGTCTAGATTGTAGGCTAACCCGATTGGTTCTGGCTCAATAATTTGGTGTCTAAGGTAAGTTTGACAGATACGACCGACTGATTTTTAATTAGGAGCTACTCAACTCGAATGCATTCTTGTCGAGTTAATAGCATATCCCTTCCATCGATCTCACTTACCTGACCATATTTGTCGACCCAGTTCTGATCTTGAAGGTGGCTAACAATACGAGCTAACCCATGCCACTAGGTTAGTCATAATGGTTATGACTATGTCAAGTCAAGTTTAAAGAGACCTAAATCAAATCTTCCTAAGAAAAGATTAAGTCTAAGGTCTTCCACCATTATAGATGTGCGGGCCCTTCCCAGGGGTTGATTATTCTCGTTTGGTTATAGTGGCTTCAGTTGCACTAAAAAGATGCAACCATGTCTATTAGGCATTGGATGCTACAGGCTTGGAGGATGGATTGGGCTCAATATTTTGGATACGGTGAGAGACCCAATTAAGAATCCAATCTGATGCAAATGGTGGGTCTGACTTAACTAAGGAGTGGATCAATATTTTTCGGGCACGGTGAGATTCATGAATTAGAGATCCAAGTTTGGGTGCACCATGATTAGAGAATCATTGAGACAAGAGTTGTTCACTCATTGACTAACCCATCACCAATAACTATTAGGTGAGGTGATGAGTCAGTTGGTGGGACCGCACCACCCACTAGAAATCAGTAATCATGGAGATTTTTGCATCTCTACAGAGGAAAGTATAGGGATCCAAGAAAAATAGTGGAGAGCTAATTTATTTAAAAATAAAATTCCTTAAATAAATTGGTTAAGTCTTAATTATAAAATCTAACTAGAAAATTTTGACTCTCTACAGAAAAATGAGAATGTCTTGCATCCAACCCACTAGCTCGTATCCTGGACACCCATAGACTGACCGAAACCAAATTACAAGGATTGGCTTCGAAAACTTCAAAATTATTTTGGGTTCCAAGAAGTTTGACTCATGTATTGGATCAGGATACCCTCCACCTTACCAGCTCGTTCCATCCATTGAACTGATTAGAGAGCGTCTCTTGATAAGTGGACAGATGAAGATAATAAGGCCAGATACTACATGTTGGGCTCGATGTCTGATGAGCTTCAGCACCAACATGAAGATATCAAGACTATCTACCAAATGTTGGCTCACCTATAAGAGTTGTTTGGTGAATAGAGTCGTGCAGCCAAATATCAGATCACTAAATGACTATTTAAGGCTAAAATGCATGATGGATAGTCAGTCCAATATCATTTTCTGATGATGATCAAGAACTTGGAAAAGCTTGAGATGCTCGGAGTGAAGTTAGATTAGGATCTACAGAATGATATAATTCTGCAATCCTTGACTGATGTGTATGGGCAGTTCATTATAAACTACCATATGCATAAACTTTAGAATAATCTGGCCGAGCTTATGAATATGTTAGTTACTACTGAGCTTTCTATGAAAGATTCTAAAGGCTCAGTACTTACTATGGAATGGACTTCTTCCAAGAGAAAGTTTTTTGAAAAGAAGAAGAAGTCTGTGAAAAGATGGAAGGTGGAAAGAAAAAGAAGGTAGAGCTGAAGAAGAAGGCCACTGATAAAGAAAAATATTTTCATTGTAATACTAACGGCCACTAGAAGCAGAACTATCCTACATACCTGGCCATCCTGAAGAATAAGAAGGAGATAGGTCCTTCTCGAGGTATGCTCATTATTGAATCTAAGCTTACGATTTCTTCTGCATCTAATTGGGTGCTTGACTCTAGTTCTAGTGCTCATTTGTGCACTTTCATGCAGAGTCTTGAGGATAGCAGGAGGCTGAGGGATGGTGAGATGATCCTATGCATCGAAAATAGAGCAAAGATTGCTGTTGTGGCCATGGGAACCTACACTCTTCGACTACCGTCTGGCTTAGATTTAGTACTTAAGGATTATTGTTATGTGCCTGCTACAAGCAGAAATTTGATTTTTATTTAATGTTTTGCATAAGAAGGCTATGTAATTAGTTTTCTTAAGGATCACTGTAATATTCTTTATGAAATAAATAAAATTGCAAGTGGTTTTCTTATTGACGGTCTCTACCAGTTACATATTGATGTATCTATCTTTAATATCAAGCAAAATGTGAATGCCATAAGATCAAAATGACCCAGGGATAGTCTAAATGATAGGTATCCATGGCACCTAAGGCTAGGTCATATAGTAGAAGATAGGGTTAACAAATTGAAGAAAATCGGGCTATTGAGTTCTTTGACTTTCGAGTCATATCCAATTTGTGAATCATGTCTTCATGGCAAAATGACTAAGCTTCCTTTTGTAGGACATGGGAAAAGGGCCATGGATCTACTTGCCCTAGTACATATTGATGTGTGCGGCCCATTAGATGTACCGACTAGAGGCAACTTTGTCTACTTCGTAACCTTTATTGATGATTTATCTCGGTATGGGTATGTGTATCTTATGAGACACAAATCTGAAGACTTTGAAAAGTTTAAAAAATTCAGACATGAAGTGGAAAAGCAAATTGAAAAATCCATTAAGGTTCTTCAATCAGATCAAGGAGGTGAATACCTTAGTCGAAAATTTTTGGACTATCTCAAGCAATATAGCATAGTCTCTCAATGGACTTCATCTGGAACACCTCAACTCAATAGGGTTTTAGAATGGAGGAACTGGATCCTATTAGATATGGTCCAATCCATGATGAGCTTCACAGACCTTCCTGATTTTTTTTGGGGACATAGTTTGTTAACTACTATATATTTACTAAATAGGATTCTCTCTAAAACCATTCCTACCACACTGTATGAAATATGGCATGGTAAGAAACCAAGTCTGAGTCATCTCAGAATTTGGGGTTGTCTGACTCATGTCAAAAGACAACAAGTGGATAAGTTAGACTATAGGTCCTTTAGAGCTCGATTCATAGGATATCCTAAAGAGTCGTTAGGATATTATTTCTACATTCTAGAAGATCACAATGTGATTGTGAGTCGGCATACCATCTTTCTTGAAAAATAGTTTATTCAAGATGGTGGCATTGGAAAGCAGATCAAGCTCGAGGAGAAAATCTCACAAGAGCTACAAGCTAAGGACCCTATGAAATCAAATCAGGTTGAGCCAATACAATCACTACCTCCATCTCGTAGATCGAAAAGAGTTTTCCATGTTCTTGAGAGGTACTTAGGTACTATTTCAGAGAAAATAGAGAAAATATTTCTTGTAGGTATGGAGTTCATGGTGATGATCCCAAAACCTATGACGAGACGATATCGGATATTGACTCTATGAAATGGTTAGAGGCAATGAAGTCAGAAATAGACTCGATGCACTCAAACCAAGTCTAGACCTTAGTAGATCCACCAGAAGGTATAGTACTTATTGGGTGTGAATGGATCTATAAGAGAAAGATTGGTGTAGATGGAAATGTGGAGACATTCAAAGCTAGATTAGTGGCGAAAGGGTATAGTCAATGCGAAGGAATTGACTATCGAAATATCTTTCCGTCAGTAGCCATGCTAAAATCCATCCGCACATTGCTTGCTCTTACAACCTATTTCGATTATGAAATATGGCAAACGGACATGAAAATGGCATTCTTAAATGGATAGCTTGAGGTAGATATCTATATGAAATAGCTGCTAAGTTTCACATCCAGTGATGTTGATCATAAAGTATGCAAGCTGCAAAGGTCCATATATGGACTTAAGCAAGCATCTCGGAGCTGGAATACTCATTTTAATGATGTGATCAAATTGTTTGATTTCATCAAGAATGAGAAGGAACCATGTATTTTCAAACAGATCAGTGGGAGCGTTATTGTCTTCCTCGTACTATACGTGGATGATATCCTCCTTATTGGGAATGATATTTCCATGTTGACCATAGTTAAAATATGGTTATCTAAAGAATTCTCCATGAAAGACCTAGAAAAAGCATTCTTCATTCTAAAAATTAAGATATATAGAGATAGATCGAATAGGATGCTAAGTCTTTCATAGAGCATGTATATAGAGGAAGTGCTAAAGAGGTTTAGCATGAAAAACTCCAAAAGGAGATTGGTACCCTTCAGACATGGCATTCATCTCTCCAAGAAAATATATTCTAACACACCTGGGGAGATTGAACACATGAGTAAGATCCCTTATGCTTCAGCAATAGGGAGCCTTATGTATGCCATGTTATGTACACGACCTGATATAGCCCATACTGTCAATGTCATGAGCAGATATCAATCGAATCTTGGTGAAGAACACTGGACTTCTATGAAATGTATCCTTAAGTACTTGAGAAGAACTAAGGATATATTGTTAGTTTTTGGTAACGGAGAACTCCATATCCAAGGGTATAAAGACTAGGATTTTATGACTGATATAGATGATCGAAAGTCAACATCTGGAAGTCTGTTTGTGTGTAATGGTGGGGCTATCAGTTGGAAGAGTTTCAAGCAGATAGTGATAGCAGATTCCACCATGGAAGCAGAGTACATCGCTGTGTCAGAAGCTACGAAGGAGTAATTCTAGTACAAGAAATTTATCATAGAGATCACAGTGATACCATCGGATGCCATTCCTCTATACTACGATAATAATGGTACCATAGTCCTTGCTAAGAAGCCGAGGTCTCACCAGAAATCCAAGCACATCAAACGACGATACCACCTCATCCAAAATTATCTTGAGAAAGGTTACATCAAGGTCAAGAGAGTCGACTCCATAGACAATGCGGCAGACCCACTTACAAAGCCATTGAGTCAGTAGAAGATCAAAGCTCACCTTAAGAAGATGGGACTTAGATTTGTAGCCAATTAGCTTTAGGTCAAGTGGGAGTTTGTTAGATATGTGTGCCCTAGAAATCAGATTGGCTGACACTTATAATACATTTGTAAGGACAAATTTATAATTTTAATTATAAATAATAAAATGGATTATTTTCTATCATAGTGTATATTTAAAAGTGTCTGTGATACATTCCTTGAGTTAATGGTAATGATAGTTCATATTTTTAAGAGTTGAAAATTTAAGACAAATTTTCATTATTAACTCATAAAATGCTCTCGATCGTATGATCATCATGAGGATGGTGATTGATCCAAAAGGGTGGTGTACGATCGCTTCTTTTGGATAGATTAGTCTTGAATCTATGGTGTAGAGATATCGGAGTGAGATTATAGATACTCGTTAGAGAACGAGAGCACTGTGCATGACCACCTCAAGCAGTTATGAGAAAGTCTACCTTCTCATCGATGACTGGCTTGAAGCTGCAGTGGTGTGTCTGGTTCTTTGACCTGAGGTGCATTAGCAGTTCACCTTGATGATGTTATAGTTTGACTACACCATAACTCAATCTCCAAGTTATTCGAAATCCTGAGGTGTATGTTGGCTATAGCATGTTCATTGTAGGAATTGGATTGCACCAATAGGAGATCTATCTACCTCAGTAGATGAGGAGTAGCCCTATGATGATCAAGAGAATCAAGTCCATAAGTCATGGCCGTGGTAGAGTGAAATAATAGAAAGAATTTTTATTAAGGTTTTTACATTGGACTTGAATCGAATGATTAATTCATATGATAGAAATTAGGATTTGACGAGATCACCTTAACCCTAATTCGATCGGAGCTCAAGATACAGGAACTTAATCACATAGGTAACTGCATCGAGAGGTTCACTTTCAGTTTTGATGGGTTGCCACCATATGCTGCTAGGTGTCACTGTGGATTTTGGGAGCAATTAGAATAATTTGGATGATCGATCATACTAGTTGTCTAAATCAGAAAAATTTTGATCCATCGAAAGATGTTTTGATGATATCGATGATAGAGATCGTGATGTATCCCATTACCATACAGAACTGAACCTAACTGGATCACATAAACAAGGGTTTGGATTTGGACGTCATCAATTGGACTAACTCGGTTTAATTGATTTGAATAAGATTCAATTAATTCAAGAAAATTATGCCAGTACACGATTGAGCCTAATGTTCTCCTCTAACAATCATTAAAGCTTGTCTCGACTGAGCCAAATGTGTTTGGGCTCACTCAAGAACCTTTACTTGATCTGATTGGAGCTTGTCTAGGTCAGAAAAGGGTTATCTTAATTTATGAGATAAATTTAAAATAACACCTACCATTTTTGGTCACCTGCTAAATCTTGTTTTCGGACGTTGGTCAAATATTAATCCTGGATACTTAGACATCTGCCCATGTATCATGCATCAATAGGAGAGTACCTGGGGACTTGTCCCCCGACTAAAATGCAGATAGGAAGAGGGTGCATGCCTAGGGAGGCATGCACCTCATGAGGATAAAGCTGGAGTCCCATACAGATGGGACTCCAGGATTGCTTTAGGGGATTAAACTGTGTAGCGCCAAGAAGTCTTATTTGACCCAGTCTTGGCACCACCTTAGGGCAGTTTTGAGGGTTTCTCATTTGATTGGATTAGATGATGTCATCTCACCAATCAGATTTAGATCTGATTACACCAAGGGTCATGATTGGCTAGGATGATGTGGCACTGCATGGTGCAGCAAGGTCTATATAAATCCTATCTATGCCTAGAATTTAATATTTTCTGCCTTTAGCCCACACCACAAAGCCTCTCTCCCTCCTCCATGCCACCCTCTGATCCTCTTTCTCCACTCCATGCCCAAGGGCTTTTGGGCACGAACAAGGTGCGATCCAAGTAAGTGAAAGGCGCCAGGAAAGGAAGAAGATAGCACTACTGCAAGAGACAATAGCTCTTCTTCAAAAGCAATTTTGAAGATCTTTAACATCAGATCTAGATCTAATTTTTGAAGAATTGATTGAAAAGGAGAAGATCTCCAGATCCTACCCGAGTGGATACTGGTAGAGGTCAGACACTTGCGTGGCTACATCTAGAATTTCAGGCAAACATCGAGATCATCACAAGATAATTGGATTACCCAAAACAAAGGTATAATTAAATTAGATTTAATTTTTATTTTTATTTTTTTTAGATCAATAAGATCAGATTAGAGGAGTCTCAGATCTGATTAGGATCTTAGAGAAATTTTTTTTGAAATATCCCTCTTGATCCAATTAGATCTGAACGAATCTGATCCAAAAAATAAGGCATTTTCCTTTAGCCCAAGTATTGGGCACCCCAACAACCTATCTATTCTTGTCCAGCCTTGTCTAGGAATTTGACCTAGACAAGACTCTTCTATATATCACTATATAGGATAAATTTTGGGCTGATTTTTATAAGAATTCTAGATCATTTAGGGACCTTTGGGGCATGTAAAAATTAGGGAGAAAGTGTATTAGGGCATGGGCATTTTATAGACACCAATCTAGGTGTCTAGGTGAGAGAACAAAGAAGAAGAAGAAGGGTTCTTCTTCTAAGATTTTTATTTGATCTCTTCCTCCTTCTTTAAAGATTTTTGAGAGGTCTCAGGTTCAAAATCTCTTTTCCTTCCTTTTGAAAAATTGAAGAGTTTAATACTTAAAGAAGGTAGTTCCAGATCAATCATCGAAGAAGTATCAGCATAGTACTAGCATACTATACTGATTTCCTGCATCGAACTTCTGATCGTGGTTCGTGGGCTTGTGTGGATGACTCCTAGAGGCCAAATGTGTGTGTGGCTTGCAACATCATCCTCAAGCCTGGATTAGCAAGTTAGAATATCTAACTTGTATAGGTAATAGATCTGATCTATTTTACATACCTGCATTAGATGTAATATAGATGCATGTTGATGTGATCAACATATTTTATTTTCTTTCTTATGTTAAATTTTTGATTTAATGTCATGCCATAATCATGCAATAGAATCTTAGATCTAGGGGTTTTCTACCTTTTATCAATAAATTTTAATTTATTTTAGTCTTCCACTATCTGATCTTAAAAAAGTTTCAAGATCTAGCTCTAAAATCTTAGATCTAGTTCTTATAGCCACCCCATACTACTAGGTGTCACTGGTGGATTTTGGAATTAATTAGAATTGTCTTGATGATCGATGATTCTAATTGGGTGAATTGGAAGAGTTCTGGTCCATCGAAAGTTATTTCGATGATATCGATGATGGAGATCGCGATATATTCAATTACCATATAGAACTGAATCTTACTAGATCACACAAATAAGGGTTTGGGTCTGGATGTCATCAATTGGCCTAACCCAGTTTGATTGATTTGGATAAAATCCAATTCGGTTCAAGAAAATCGTGCTAGCACACGATTGAGCCTAACTTTCTCCTTCTATCATCTTTCTGATTTATCTCAACTAAGCTAAATTAGATTTGGCTCATCTAAAAGTCTTGTATGGATTTATCCTAGTCTAACTGGAGCTTATCCTGATGAGAACAAGCCTTGTCCTGATAAAATAAGACTTGTCCTGATGAGATCTGGGCTTGTCCAAAAATTATAAGATGAAATTTGGACAAGGCTCTCACGAATACTCTATAAGGATTTATCTTGATCTAACTGAATCTTGTCTTGGCCTAATCAAGGCTTGTCCTAAATTCCATAAGATGGAAATAAGATAAGGATTGTCGTAACAAGATTAGGGCTTATCCTAAAATCATGAGATAAAATTTAGACAAGACTTTCTTGAATATCCTATATAGATCTATCTTGATTTGATTGGACCAAGTCCTAGCCTGATCAAGGCTTGTTTAAACTTAATTAGGACTTATCCTAATTCCATTGGATGCGACTTGAAAAGCACTTGTCTTAAATTCCATAAGATAGAAATAAGACAAGTGTCAAAGGTTAACCCGGTCTTGCAGGATTTGAAGGATGGGGCATGTGCTACTAGAGATTTTCTAGGGGCACACGCCCCTAGATGAGTACGTGAGGAAGAGAGGGCACACATCCCCATATGGAGTGCACCCCTAGTGGATAAAGATGGATAGAGTTGGGGTTTATGTTGGAAAATGTCCTAAGATCAATCATCTAAGTTATAGATGATTGGAACCTATATATGAGTTATCTAATAATAATAGTTATTTGGCTGATTCATCATAAAATTACTATCTTTCTTAAATGAACTTTTAAATTATGATGAAGTTCTTAGAACCATAATCAATCGATAACGGAGGATTTATCAGATGGTTTTTAAATTATTCACGATCAAATGATAAGTTATTAATAAGGACGATAACTTATCAAGTGTAGGTTGTTGTATGCTATATACGTTGGTTGTCCTCATAACCAAATGATGTGGAGACATTGGTATGGCATTCAGATGAGATGTAGTACATCTACACTGAACATGATCAATATAACACTCTACTATCAAGAGTAGCTAGCTAAAACCAATGGGTATAAGTGTCCCTCCAACCTGAGATCACCATAGTGACTTGCAAGCAACTCACTATACTTTAATATCGGACTGCCTGTATTTCTAATATAAGTACAAAAGGTTTCTGGATATAGTCAAGTACTTGTGAAGTCAGTGTGTAAGTCAAGATGGGATTGAGCACTCCTGATTAACTTTAGGAAGAGAATGTCTCACTGTATTTTAATTTAGCAAAACCTAAGCCTTGGTAATCCTCGTGAGGAGTCATGAGATTTACAAACTTTAAAACACAATAGAGATGACTTGTATGAGTGTTGATAGATTACTCGAAGTCTTCTTGAGCATTATTGGTCAAAGGGATGAATTATACAATAATCATAGTCCAGGGTTCTAAGAATGTTGCTTTGCATACATTTAACCTATCCAGACATTGGGTACCATTGCTAGATGGTCATTTTGATTGGTACAAAAATTGATTTTTATGCTACCAGCTTAGGTTCGAACCTATTGGGTTACACACATAAGAGGTTGTAATATGATCAGATAGTTAATTGATGATTGAGAATCATTCTAAGGTCAAGCATTCAATGCGATTAATGTTTGACTAATGCAAGTATTGTAGGAGGGTCGGTGATAGAGTCGTAGAAGCTGACTCTATCATTGAGTTCCTCGAGGCCAACCATCCAACACTGCACTGCTAGGCTTGCCACTATACCTCAAACACCGTTGCTGCCCCTTCGAACCCTCGACAAACCATGGACACCTTCGAAGCTATGTCGGATACCTCCACAACCCACGGGCACCTCCAAAATCCAATAGCTCATCCAACTCTTCTAAATCCAATGACTGAACCCTAAGAAATTCCATCCTAGTCCTTCTCTTCTATGCCTACACCAGCCATCACTTTAGTTACGCCTGGTGAACCATCCTCCACCTGAATCGAAACTCTCCCTGGTGCTCCTACAGAAGAAACCTGATCCATGATACTCTCGACTGCTAGAGACCTCCTAACATTTCCTGAGACCCCCTGGCTCTTCCTGAGACCAGCATCCGATCTCCTTGAGATACCACTGACACTCTCTACTGAGATACACTTCTCGACTGCTGCATCACCAAGCCTCTCTAAGCCCCTGTGCCTCCAGGGTAGCGCTTCTGTAGCACTCCAGTGCTTCCTGACTAGTCTCTACGCCGCTCTACAGCCGCCAAGTCCTAACCTGCTGAAACTCTATGGATGATCCATCTCCATCACTCTTAAGGCTTTGCAAATCCATGCTCTAGTCAAACTACTGAATACATCTCCGACTACTTCCCCACCTTCGAAACATCGAAGGACGTATAGTCACTTCTTCACTCTTCCTTCAACCATGATACCTTAGAAAACCTCTCTCAATAGCCCTACACTACCCATCTTCCTAGAGAACCCTAATGCTCTCTACTGAGATACCTCCCTCAGCTGATGCATCATCGAGCCTCTCTCAGCCTTGCATCTCTAGGGAAGCGCTACTACAGCACTCCAGTGCTCCCTGTCGGTCATATAACCATTATACACCTTAGCCTTTCCACCAAGATCAATCAGCAAATCATGCACCAAATGCTTCCACCCTAAGAAAATTCCTTTTTGTTAATCCTCTCAACCTCCACCTCAACTCGCTACTCCCAGTTGGCCAAACCACAGCAATAACAAAGATAGATTTGAGACATACTATGAAATCCTTATGCAAATTTTTGATTTTATCTTGTACGACTTCTCCTTTCCTTCCATGCACCATCAGGCTCTGATACCAAATGTAAGCACACCAACTGGCATCACCTCTTTTTGATACCAATTGATGTTTCATGATATTGCTCGAATGCCAATTATCCTTGGCATCACAAGCTTCGATACCATGTTGCGAAAGCCCCTGATCTTTAGCACGGATCTGAAGAAACCTATGACGTTCTCTATGGGCAGGAAACCACCGATCCTCCACTTCGATCTGTGATGGGGCACCACCCACCCTAGGCTTGAGGGAGACACCCCCATTCTCTAGGGCTTCTTCAAGAACCCTAGGGCGGCAACTCTAGAGAGAAGAGAAGAAGAGAGTTGAGGGAGAAAAGGTCTATATTCCATAGCATTATGAAACCCTAATACAAGCTATATATTTATACATAGCCATTAGACCCAACCTAAAAACTTTTCGACTAACCCAATACATGAAAGTACTCATCGAGCCCATGTACACCCATATTTTCCATGCTCTCATCCCCTGGATCTAATCCCAACCCGTACATGAATTAGCCACCTTAAGAACCCTAGGATCAACTCAGATCCTAGCCCAAAATAGACCCTCACGTAACTCTGCCCGTGCACTAAGCCAGCTCAATCTCAGCACTGAGCCGGCTAAGTTCCACTAGTTTGGCTTAGTCTAAAACTGAGCCAACCCAGTTCTATGCCATGCCAATAGTTTCGAACGTGCAGCTCTCTATTTTGCCTGTGCACTGAGACTTAGCCGACCTAGTTTGGACTGAGCCGATGAACCTGTAGAAAATCTTTTTTCTGCAGTCTTGATTTTCCGACTTTGATTTCTTGCTTCACCTTAAATCTCAGGTCTCTGAAGCACCAACCAAGCTTCTGAAATTCTCAGAGTCAACACCATGACTCTTCCCATGACCTCCCAAGACTTGGGAGCACAACAAATTCTCACATCTTGAGCATTATTAGTCAAAGAAATGAATTATATGGTAACCGTAGGCCAAGATTCTAAGAATGTTGCTTTGCATACATTTGACCTATCTGGACGTCGAGTACCATAGCTAGATGATCATTTTGGTTGATATAAAAATTAATTCCTATGCTATCGCCTTAGGTTCAAACCTATGCGGTCACACACATAAGAGGTTGTAACTTGATCAGATGGTTAATCGACGATTGAGAATTATTATAAGATCAAACATTCAATGTGATTGGTGTTTGACCTAATGCAAGTGTTACAAGAGAATCAATTAATAATTAGATTGCTAATTGGTTCAATTTGATTAAGCAGTTGGGCTGAGAATGAGTCTAATTGAATTAGATTCAATTAGAATTGATTGGACTTAATTAAATTAGGTTCGATTGATTTATTGGATAAGCCAATTGCAAGAGAGAGCAAGTCCTTATCAGACTCAAACTTGAGTGCTTCTAATTTTTAATTTGATTAGAAATTAAACTAAATTTTAATTTAATTAAATCTAATTTAATTAGATTTATAATTGAATTAGGATAGCCTATTAAATAGGTTGACTCAAATCTAATTAGAAAAGAATTTAATTGGATTTGACATAGTCTATATGAGAATCCTAGTTAGACTAGAATTCCATCTTCTCCCTTGCACCACCTATTGAATAATACCATGCCCTACATTAATTTCCAGATATTTTACATGAGTTTCCTCCGATTATGAATGGTCCCCACACCCCTTTAATCTGGTGGTTTTGATTTGATTTTGCATTGATCAAAATATAGAATGTTGTTAGGCTTTTGAAGGAATCCAAAGAAACCAAAATTCCTCCGCCTCTCTTACGCCAATTTTCTCCATGCACTCTTATTTTGTTCACCCCCTTTTCTCCTCCCTTTTGTATGTGGAATTAGGTTCTCATGCAGAAAAATTAGGAGGAGGGCCGTCCACTTGGGATGCCCCATAACTTCCATGTTTGACTAGGTCATTTGACCAAGTCTTCCCTTTTTTGTATGGCACCTCCTATGAGATAGGAGATGGCGAGATTATTCCCAAGGATTCCATGGTAAAATCAGAGGAGAGAAAGATGATTGGTGTGGGAGGTTGAGGTGCCACATTCCTTAGAGAAAAAGATCTTCATCTAGACATCAAATGTTGATGTCTTGAAGGAACAAAGGTAAGAGAAGATTGTCTTCTCTTGGTTTCTCTTTTAAGAATTTTCTTCTTATTCTTTTATGTATTTTTTTATGATAAAAAATATGAGAGAGAGAGAGGAAGAGCGCATGGAGATGAGTGCTCTAAGATGTTGGAGCATGGTGGTCCTTTTGGACATGATCTGATCATATCCTGATTAGAGAAGAAGAAGAGAAGAAAGGTCTTCTCATAGGATTTCCTTGAGAACCCTTCTCTATTTATTTATGAAATTTTTCTATGAGATAAATTAGATAATGTTTAATCTAGAAATATGAAAAAAATCTAGAGGAGAAGGTCTCCTCTTATTCTAGCATAAAGATATTTTCAGGACATCAATCGTTGATGTCCTGAAAGAGAAGATCTGTCTTATCTTAAGGTGTTTTTTCCTTGTGTTTTATTTTCTAATTTATGGGAGATCCAAGGGTTGCATTTCTCTCTTACTCCTCCTCTTATTCTTCACCTCTTGGAGTGTCCAAGAGATCCAAAGAATATTCTTTTTAGATTAACCATCAGAAGGGATCTACAAGAAGCTAGCACTTTGAGCAGATCTTCATTCAACAAACCTTTGATCTGTGTTCCAGGCTCATATGAACTTTCTATAGAGACCAGATGCATGTGCAGCTCCGAGCAACAAAGGACTATAATGGAATCAACCATGAAGTTTTCGACCCATGCGAAGGTAAGCGATTTGATCTCTTCTTCACCTAGTTGCGATCTAGGATTTGATCTAGAACTTTTCTTGATTTAGGTATTGATTTGATTAATACCAATCTTACTTGATTTATTTTCAGATTCATGTATGCATTATGACATGTTATAGATTCTAGATGTAGGATTTAGTAATTAGATTACATACTTTTGTAGATTAAGTAGTTTAATCTATATCTTCTGCTATAATTTATTTTAAAAAAGTTTTGAAATTCAAGCATTAAACTCTACATGTTTCCTAACATTTTATCCATTCAAAGTGTTTGAATGGGTCAAAGAAGTTCAAATTATTCAAACTTCTAGGAGAGATGTTATCTGTGCCAACTTCCTTTTATCCCAACATGTTGGCACCCTATTTTCTAAAATTTTGTATGACAAAATGATGAAAATATTTAGAGGAGGTGTGGAGATATGCTTGGAGTCCTTCTACTTTAAGCAATCTAGTTGCTTAAAGATCTAGGACTTCAAGATGGCGCTTGGTCTATAAAAAGGGCCCTGCGCTAGTTGTTTGAGCCTCGCAATTTCTATACGGTGAAGCCCTGCCAAAATCTCTATCTCCATGCCCCTATTCTAGATCTCTTCCTCTTCTCCATGCCCAAGCAATTGGGTAAAATTTAGAGATCAAAGTTGGTCCCTGATCCTGCAAAAGCTGCGCATCTAATTCCTGGATTGAGAGATAAAGGTGCTGCCATCGAAGATCGATTCGAAGGCATCCATAATTGATTCTAGATCTAATCTTTTGAGATTAGATCTAGAAAGAGAAAAATTCTAGGTCTAATCTGAGTAGATATCAATAGAGGTCAGATGTGAGTGCGGCTAGATCCAGAACGTCGATAATTACAAATCATCACTGTAGGATGAAAGGTTCACCCGATCAGATGATATCAGATATTACTATTTTATTTTTATTTTTGCTTCTAATTTTATATCAATCTAATTAGATCTGAGAACTCTCAAATATGATCAGATTGAAGAAAAAAATTTAAATTATTCCATTGCAAATTTGATCTGATCAGATGGATCTTATGATAGGAAAACCTAGATTTTTCTTTCAATTGGTATTAGAGCCTGGTTGCCAGTTCTAGATCTATCTTTAGAGTTGATCTAATTTTTTTTTTATGATCTAATTATTTGATTTTTCAGATGTTACATAGGATATAATCAGATCTAAAATAAAAAATTGCATGTTTTAAAATTATATAATTGGTATATACAATGCATGTTCTAGTCTAGATCTATAGTTCTATATCATGATAGTTTTTAAATATATTTTAGATTAGATTTAATTTAATTTTTTATGATTTGATCATTTATGTTTTAGATGTTACATTAGAATTAATCAGATTTGAAACATTATATCTAATTTAAATTTTTGATATATATGATATAGGCAATGCATGTCCGCACTAGATCTATAGTTTTATATCATAGTCTAGATCTAAAAATTTTAATAAAATATTTATTTAATTTGTTGAAGATTATATGAGTTGATATGTTTAATTTTAGATATTACATCAGATGTAATTAGATCAAAAATCAATATTTGTATAAAATTTTCACATATATGCGATATATTTGATGCATGTCTAGACTAGTTCTACATTCTATGCTATGAATTATCTGGAATAAAATTTTATTTAATATGATTATTTAAGATTTTATTTTTAGATGCTACATCAAATGTAATCAGATTTGAAACATGCATGTGAATATTTAAAATTGATATATGAGATGTATGCAAAACATGTATAGATTAGATCTTAAATTGTGTAATAGTTATATACTTTAGATCTAATGGTTTTGTAGTATAGTTCATATTTTTGATTAAGGCATTTCTCTTGGCTATCCAGTCATAAGAGTAAGAAGGGTTTAAAGGTCTTTTCTTTTCATTCGATGGGATGCTCTTATGGCATGTAGGAGTGCTGCATATTTATCCTTAATCAAATATCAAAATTTAATTTTCTGCAAAACCGTAGATCCTGAAATCATAGAAATTTTTATGCATATTTTATTTTTGAATCCTTAGACTTAAATAAGAATTAAGTTTATAAAATTAATTAGATCTAAAAATTATAATTTTTTATATCTATGACACCTTCATAAATCATGGGTTCGGATATGGGTAGCTCAATTAGGTCTAGTAGTTGATCAAACCGAATCAAGAGTTAGTTAGGTGGGATCAAGAGTTCTTAGAATTGATTAGCCTAATAGTTATAAGTCTTGGTCAAGGTCGACTCACAGCCATATATGGTCGATCAAGTTCAGACCTAATTTGACTCCATGGTTTGAGCTTGGATTGTAGACTAACCCAATTAGTTCTGGTCAGACAAGTCGATGTCTAAGGTAAGTTTGGCAGATATGATCAGTGATCTTTAATTAGAAACACTCGACCTGAATGCATCATGGCAAGTTAATATTCCTCCCACTGATCTTACTTACCTGATTGATTGGGTCAACCTAGTTCTAACTTAAGGTGGCTAATGATTTGAGCTAACCCATGCCACTAGGTTTGTCATAATTGTTATGACTAAGTTGATTCTAAGAGACCAAATCAAAATATTTCTAAGAAAATATTAAGTCAAAGGTCTTCCACCATTGTAGATGTATGGGCTCTTTTCGGTGTTGATTGTTCTCGACTGGTTATAGCGGCTCAATTGCATCAAAAAGATGCAACCATGTCTACTAGGCATTGGATGCAATGGATTGGAGGATGGGTTGGGCTCAGTATTTTGGATATGGTGAGGGTCCGAATAAAAAATCCAGTTTATGCAAATGGTAGGTCTGACTTAACCAAAGAGTGGAGCAATATTTTGGGCAAGGTGAGCTTCATGAACTAGAGACTAAATTGCATGCACCATGATTAAAGAATCATTGGACAAGAGTTGTCCACTTATTGACTGACCCATCATTAATAACTATTAGATAAGGTGGTGAGCCAATTGGTGGGACCGCACCATCCACTAAAAGTCTTTGATCATGAAGATTTTTGCATCTCTGCCAAGAGGGTATAGAGATCCAAGAAAATAATGGAAGCCTAATTTATTTAAAAATAAAATTCTTAAATAAATTGATCAAGTCAAATTACAAATCTAACTAGAAACTTTAACTCTTTATAGAAAAATGTCTACATCAAATCTCCTAGCCCGAATCCTAGATACCGACAAATTGATCAGATCCAAATTACAAGGATTGGCTAAGAAACTTCAAAATTATTTTAGGTTTGAAAAAGCTGAACTATATATTGGACTAGAACCCTCTACATTACTAGCACATCCGATCGCGGATCAGAGAGCATCTCATGAAAAGTGGTCGGATGATGATAATAAAGTAAGGTGCTATATGTTGGGCTCAATGTCAAATGAATTATAGCATCAACATGAAGACATCAAGACTGCGAGCTAAATATTGGCTCACCTATAAGAGTTGTTTCGTGAACAGAGTCGCACAGCACGTTATCAAGTTTTGAAGAGACTTTTTAAGGTCCAAATGTGTGATGGATAGTTGGTCCAAGATTATTACTTAGCAATGATCAAGGACCTAAAGAGCTTGAGAAACTCGAAGTCTTAATGGATAAGAAACTACAGATTGATGTGATCCTGCAGTCCTTGACTGATTCGTATGCGTAGTTTATTATGAAGTTCCATATGAATAAGCTTCAATGCACCTTGGCAAAGTTGATGAATATGCTGGTTATTGCTGAGTAGACTTTGAAGGGTTCAAAGGGCTCAGTTCCTGCTATGGAGTAGACTTCTTCCAAGAGAAAGTCTTTTAGAAAGAAGAAGAAGAAGTCTACGAAGAAGCAGAAAATAGAAAGGAAAAATAAAGGCAAGCCAAAGAAGAAGGCCGTGGAAAAGAAAAAGTATTTCCACTGCAACTTTGATGGTCATTGGAAGCAGAACTGTCCTGCATACCTGGGCAGCCTAAAGAACAAGAAGGAAGGAGGACCAAAATAATCTAGAGATAGTATTAATGAAAGGTATCTATGGCACCTTAGGCTAGGTCATATAGCCGAAGATAGGTTTAACAAATTGGAGAAATATGGACTAATGGGTCCGTTGACTTTCGAGTCATATTGATTTATGAATCATGCCTTCAAGAAAAAATGATCAAGCTTCCTTTTATGGAACATGGGGAAAGGGCCACAGATCTACTTGCCCTGGTACATATAGATGTGTACGACCCTTTTGATGTATCGGCTAGGGGCAATTTAGTCTACTTCATTATCTTTACCGATGATCGTCTCAGTATGGGTATGTATACCTAATGCGACAAAAGTCTGAAGCCTTTGAAAAGTTCAAAAAATTTAAACACAAAGTAGAAAAGCAAACTAGAAAGCCCATTAAGGTTCTTCAATCAGATCGAGGAGGCAAATACCTTAACCAAAAAATTTTGGACTATCTCTAGGACAATGGTATAGTCTCACAATGGACTCCACCTAGAATATCTCAACTTAATAGATTTTTAGAATGGAGAAACTAGACCTTATTAGATATGGTCCGATCCATGATGAGCCTCGTAGATCTTCTTAAGTTTCTTAAGGGACATAGTTTAATGATAGCATTTATTTACTGAATAAGGGTTCCATCTAAAATTGTTCCTGCCACTACATATGAGATATGGCATAGTAAGAAGCTAAGTCTAAGTCATCTTAGAATTTATGTTGTCTGACAGTGGACAAGCTAGAGTCTAGGTCCTTTAGAGTTTGGTTCATTGGACATCCTAAAAGATCATTAGAATATTATTCCTATCTTCCAGAAGATCATAATGTGATTGTAAGTCGATATATCATTTTTCTTAAGAAATAGTTTGTTCAAGATTATGACATCGAAAGATAGATTAGGCATAAGGAGAAAGTCTCCAAAGAGCAATGAGCCAAGAAACTTGAGAAACCCATTTAGTCTGAGCCGATCCACACTCACTACCTTCTCCACCTCGTATGTCAAATAGGATTTTTCATCCTCCTAAAGGTACTTAGGTACTATTTCAGAGGATGTGGAGAAAATGTTCCTCATGAAAAATGAGGTTCATGGTGATGATCTCAGAACCTATGATGAAACGATATTAGATATTGACTTCGAGAAATAGCTAAAGGCAATAAAATCAAAGATTGACTCGATGTGCTCAAACCAAATCTAGATTTTGGTAGATCCACCTGAAGGTATAGTACCTATTGGGTGTAAATGGATCTTCAAGAAAAAGAAAGGTGCAGATGAGAATGTGGAGACATTCAAGGCTAGGCTAGTGGTGAAAGGGTATCAGGATATCTTCTCATCAGTGGCCATCCATCCACACATTGCTTGCCATTGTAGCATATTTCGATTACGAAATATGGTAGATAGACGTGAAAAATGAAGTTCATAAATGGATATCTTAAAGAAGATATCTATATGAAATAGCCGTTTGGTTTCACATTTAGTGATGGTGATTACAAAGGTCTACAAGCTGCAAAGGTCCATCTATGGACTTAAGCATGTATCTCAGAGTTGGAAAGCTCGGTTCTATGAAGTAATCAAATTGTTTGATTTCATCAAAACTGAGGAGAAAACTTGTGTGTTCAAAATGGTCAGTAGGAGCGCTCTTATCTTCCTTATATTGTACGTGGATGACATCCTTCTAATTGAAAATGATATTTTCATGTTGACATCGATCAAAGCATGGTTATATAAGGAATTTTCTATGAAAGATCTAGGACAAGCATCTTAAGATCTATAGGGATAGATCAGTGAGGATGTTGGGTCTCTCATAGAATATATATATATAGAAAAAGAGAGAGGAGGTGCTGAAGAGGTTCAGCATGGTAAACTTTAGGTCCATGGCTATACAGACTCAGACTTTATATTTGACATAGATGATCGAAAGTTGACATCTAAAAATTTGTTCCTATGCAATAGTGGTGTTGTAAGCTAGAAGAGTTCTAAGTAGACTATTTCACCGCATCCACGATTACCTCGAGAAGGCATACATCGAGGTTAAGAGAGTCAACACCATAGATAATGCGGCTGATGCACTAACAAAGCCTTTAGACCTATAAATGATCCAAGCCCACCTTAAAAAGTTGGGATTTAGATTTCTAGCCAATTGGCTTTAGGTCAAGTGGGAGTTTGTTTGGTGTGTACCCTAGAAGCCAAATTGATCGATACTTGTTAAAACTTTTCTAGGAGCATCTTTATAATTTTGACTTAAAATTAATTAAAGAGTTATTTATTCTACATATTATGTATTAAAGTATTGTGATACATCTATTGAATTAATAGTCATGATAACATAAATTCTCAAGAATTGAGAATTTAAGGCATGTGTTATCATAATTAACTCATATACTGCTTTCGATCGTAGGAGCATCATAAAGATGATAGTCGATCTAGAAGATTGGTGTACGATCATTTTATTAGAATAGATATATCTTGATTTTATGGTATGGAGATATCGAAGCGAGAGTACACATACTTATTGAGAACAAGAACATGGAGCATGACCATCTCGAGTAGTCATAAGAGAGTCTACCTACTCGTCGATGACTAGCTCAATGCTGCAGTCATGTGTCTGATTCTTTGATCTTAGGTGCATCATTAGTTCACCTTGAGGGTGTTATAGTTTGACTATATCATAACTCGATCTCCTAGCCATTCGGAACCTTAGGGTATATGCTGGCTATAGCATGTTCATTGTAGGAATTGGATCGCACCAAGATGGAATCTATTAACCTCGGTAGAGAAGGGTGATTCTATGATGATTATAAGATCGAGTCCTAAAATTCATGGTTATGATAGTGTGAAATAATAGAAAAAAGTTTCTATTAGGATTTCACATTGGACTCGAATCGAATGATTCATTCATATGACGGGTGTTGGGTTTGACGAGTTCACCTTAACCCTAATCCTGTCGGGCCTTATGATAGAAGAACCTAATCACATAGATAGCTGCACTGAGAGGTTTGCTTTTTGATTCTGATGGATTGCCATCATATACTGCTAGGTGTCACTGGTGGATTTTGGGATCAATTAGAATTATCTTGATGATTGACGATTCTAATTGGATGAATCGAAAGAGTTCTGGTCTATCGAAAGTTATTTCGATGATGTCGATGATGGAGATCATGGTATATCCTATTACCATATAGAATTGAATCTAACTAGATCACACAAACAAAAATTTGGATTTGGACGTCATCAATTGGGTAAACTCAGTTCGATTGATTTGGATTATATCTAATTGGGTTCAAGAAAATCGTGCTAGTACACGATTGAGCCTAACTTTCTCCTTCTGTCATCTTTCTGGCTCATCTCGACTGAGCCAAATTAGATTTAGCTCATTCGAAAGCCTTGTATGGGTTTATCTAAAAGAAATATGCCCTCAAGTCAATCAAACTTTGTACTTTGATGGGCTATTCTTTGTCTTCCAAACTCATGTAATGATATTTTCAAATAAATAAAGACATTTATTTCGTCATATGCTGCATCTTAATTATTTATTTAAGATTATGATGAATCCCATAAATTAGGGCTATGGTTTTAGAGTTATGATGAGATCATACCAGTGAGACCTAAAACCTTAAAATCCTAAATTTAAATATTCCTGATCGATGAAACATTAAGTTGGGGATCAATGTTTCTGGTAAGACTGACACATCCTATGTATGGTTGATGGAGAGGATTATTGATCTCACAATCACTTATGTATGACACTGATACAATGATATGGGTGCTCATTAGAGAATGAGTTCATTGAATTGATCTAAGTAGAGAACATCTAATGGAGTTTTATCTATATGTCAATAGATAGTTCTCCTAGTGGGAGTTGTGCATGTAATCCTTTGACCTGAGACTACCATAGAACCTTATATGTATAAATCTATATTTTGGTTCATACTCATTCATGACTCAGTCAAGTACGAGGTGATCTGGATATGGTGGATTACATATGGAGATTATGAGTAGGTCAACATGGAATCGATCACTTCTAGTAAGAAGAGATCGCATCCTACCTGCTTCAATCAAATGATGATTCAGGAAGACTTTGATCAAAGCATGATAAAAATTAGAAATAATTTTTAATATTTCATTAATCAAATCATCATCATAAGATTGAGAGAAATATGAATATGATATTGGGTTTGACAAATTTTCATATTCAGAGTCATATTCGGGATGCAGGATGATCGAAGGATCTAGTTGCACGATAACTTTCTACTGAAGGATATTTTTGATATTTCTATCAAAATTTTATACCTTCTGGATAGACATGATATGCTGGTAGACATCAATCTTGTCTTATAGGTTTGATTAAATTAAAGAGTTTAATTTGATCGTTAATTAGAAAATGTTCTAATTGGTTGAATCGAGTTAGCTAGTTTTGACCTAAATCGTTTTGGTTGAGTTCTAACTAGATTAGGTCAAATCGCATCCGGAGCCACTGCTGGCTAGATGTGGAACCCAACGGGTCACACACAAAGAAAATTGATCAAGGATCTAATTGGATTAGATCATGTTTGCAAGTTGAACATGCTAGCACATGTTGTAAACCCTAGCGCCTAGATTCGAATCGAATTCAAATTAGGTTCCGATTTGGGCTATTTAAATACAATTTGAGTCAAATTGAATTTGGCTAACTGATTGGGTTGACCCTTGGCTTAATGACCAGGGTCTAGGCATCACCTAATAGCAACCCATGTGCCAAGAGAGAGAGCATCACCTAACAACAACCCACATGCTAGAGACTCTCTCTCTTGGCGCATGGGGTTTTGGATCATGTGCAAGGGACATGTGGTGCATGTAGGTTGTTTGGCACCCCATTATCCATTTATTTGTTATGTAAAATATGTTACGTAGTTTTTAGATCTTAGAAGGGATGCAAAAGAGTCCTTCTGTAGGTGAAATGCCTTCGTAGGTTATCTAGAAGTTGGATAATGAAAGGAACCTTGCCGCCCCATATTTGAATGGCACCTCTTGGAGAGTCCTAGGTGCATTGGACTTTGACTTTTCCATGTCATCCTTATCTCCACAACCCATCTGAAATTGGTGCACATAATGAGGACCTTTAATGATCTTGTGATTAGATCACAACCCTTCTTTGGTGGTGCTAAGCAGAAATGAAACTACATGACTTTTCTGAAACAACGGAGAATTATTTTTCGAAGAGTCCTTCTGCACGAAGCAACTCTTAGACTTAATTTCCCTCACTTCCACATGGTGTTATTTTCAAATGGGTGTGAGATCCATGAATGGGCGTGAGATGAACAAGGGAATGGGCATGAGAAATTTGAGGTGGTGCGCCTACGTACACTATAAATAGGGGCGCACACCATTGAGTCCAGTAATTCAGAAACTCTTCTTTCTTTCTTGCATCGTTCTCTCTTGCCCAATTTTCCTTTTTCTATTTTCTTGTCTAGACGAGGTCCTATTAAGGACAAGAAGTCTTCCTTAGGAAAAACGGATTAGGAAAAAAAATTAAGAAGATAGAGAAGAGAATGAAAGGAAGAGAAAGGCTAGGAGGGTGATAGCAAAGGCTAAGAAAGGTTCTATCCAAATAAATTAAAGTTATTATTATAATAACTTTAATTAAACCAATCAGAGGTGCTGCTGTCTTGATCAAGTCCTCATGTGGATCAATGGAGGGTGAACATGTGGACACCTGGTAGAACTCCTGATAGACTGTTGCCAAAAATCAGAGTCAAATTAGGGTTTTACGATCAGAGGTATGTTCCAATACCCTCTTATATGTCATAAATGCATATTATATGATTTCAAGTTTAATAAGATGGTCCTAGGGTTTGGATTTGATTTTATGATTTCATAATTTTGCTTTGAAATTCATGCTTCCATCCTGTACACCAAACCTTATAGTGGTATCAGAGCAAACCTTATTAGACTAAATCATATGTTGTTATGTTTATGCTTTAATAGCAAAATTATCAATATGATATGATCATATTTGAAATTTTAGCATATTTTCAATGTGATGAGATCATATTTAATTATTCATAACTAGATTATGATGTATATCATTCTTTAAGGTTGCCCTGGCATAGTGACAAATGTTCACTATGTGATGATGGTTGTCCTAGAGTGATGATACATGCTAATATGATTGATATGATTAATTCATGTATGTTATATGTTTTGAATTAGAATATGCATAGAGACCAATTAAAGCCCTCTATAAAATTATATTAAGTTATAGTGTAATTAATCGATAGTAGAATTTGGTTGTCAAATTGATCAATCGGTGTCCAAGAAAGAGGTTCATGATTGGTAAAGAGAACGTAGTTTTTTAATTAATTTCGTTGTCTGATCTGGCCAATTTATTGGTGTCTAAGAAAAGCAATGAAGGGACTCCCACCTCTCTCTCACTTATCTAGCCAATTCGATTGATTTAATTCTAGATTAGGTGCTTAAAGGCTTTTCTATTGAAATCTAATATGCAGCCGAGTTGCCTTGGATACGCCATCCAGCTAGCTCAGGGTGAGATCGAGCCAGCTCGTAATGGATTCGAACCTGCTATCTCAGGAGGATAGAAAGCAGTGCTCGGGCCAGATGCAGTCAAGCTGGCTCAACTATGGATCGATCTGGCTCGACGGATGATTTTGATTAATTCACTACATTAAGGCCTTCCTTCCTGCTAGTTCATTATTATGTCATAAATCATATTAGGTTTGTTGTGTAACCACAAGACCTATTGTGGAAATTGATGTAACATTAATCGGGTGCATTGAGATGCTTACAACATACTGGGTATAATTGCTTTGTTGTGCAACCACAAGAGTAGTTATATTTCATTTTGACTGTATAAAATGAAGGATCCTACTTAACTAAAATATTATAGTTTGTTGTGCTAACATAAGGCTATTAATGTTTTAGAGGCTAGGATTATAATCAAAATTGCATGAGATGCAATTGGAAAGAGTTTCCTACCTTTGAACTTATAAAAGATTTATTCTGCTAACATAAGATCTTTTATAAGAAATTAGGGTCTCAATCCCACTAAGAAAATCAATTAGAATTTCTCGATTATCATAATAGAGGATTATGATATTTGATAAAATAGTGGAAGATATAATTAAATTAAAATCTTAATTTAATTATGTATGTCATCATGAGTTGTTTGCTTATGTAATGTTCTTTATCATGTAGATTAAATGGCTTCTTCACTTTCACTACGTTCAATTTTGGATTCAAATAAAGTGACTGATCTCAATTATGTGGATTGGTTGAGAAATCTTAAAATAGTACTCAATCAGGAGAATCTCTCCTATATCCTCAAATCCACTGATCCTAAGAAATTAGGGGAAGCTACCACAGATGAAGAAAAAGCCACTTATAAGAAGTGGCAAAATGATTCATTGATTGTAAAATGCATCATACTGGCCTCCATGTGTAATGAGTTACAGAGGCAGGATGATGGAATGGATACTCAGTCCATATTGCTCAATTTAAAAGAGCTTTATGGAGAGTAGAGTAGGATTGCTAGATATGAGATATATAAGCAGTTATTCCATGCAAGGATGATTGAAGGATCATCCATACAAAATCATGTTCTGATGGTAATTGACCTAATCACTCGATTAAGTCAATTAGATTTTGTTATGGATGGAGAGTTGAGTCAGAATCTAATCCTGCAATCACTCCTAGTATCATTTTCTTAGTTTGTTGTGAACTATCACATGAACAAACTAAATACTACCCTGTTGAAGCTATTAAATATGTTAAAAATAGCATGGAGCCATATTAAGAAGGATAAGGTTCTTCTTCTTCTTATAGATAGGATCTTCAAGAAGAAGGCAGGTAAAAAGAATTCAAAGAGGAGGCTGAACCCTAAAGGTGGGAAAAATAAGAGGAAGGAGTCGAAGAAGGCCTCTAGTCAGATGACCTATTTTTACTGTGGTAAAGCAGATCATTGGAAGAGGAATTGCAAGGCTTACCTTGCAACTATGAAGAATGTTGCAAATGTTGCACCAAGAGGTATGTATGAGATACATACAATTTTATCATTAAATTCTTCTATTTCAAACTCTTGGGTATTGAATACCGACTATAGTTTTCATATGTGCAAATCATTACAGGAACTACAGAAAATTAGGAGTCCGAATAAAGATGAGTTCGAGCTCTATGGCACTGCAGTAGAGTCCATCCAAGCGGAAGCTATAGGGATAAATATATTAAAGTTACCTTCTAAAAAGATCTTGGAGCTGGCAAATTATTATTATATGCCTAAGATCAATAGAAATATTGTATCTATACCCTTGTTATTAAAACAAGATTATAGTCTTGATGTAACGAGCAATGGTTACTCGATTAAATATTCTGGCACTTGTGAATCATTAGGTACTTATGAATAATGTCTCATGGATAAAATGACCAAGACTCCATTTAGTGGATATGGACAAAGGGCATGTGAGTTATTAGGACTTGTACATTCAGATGTATGTGGTCCTATGACAGCTTAGGCTAGAGGAGGATACCCTTATTTTATAACATTCACTGATGATTTAGCTAAGTTTAGATATGTATATCTTATGAAACATAAATTCAAAATCTTTGATAAATTTAAAGAGTATCAAAGTATGGTCAAGAAACAAACTAGAAAGAGTATAAAAATCCTTCAATCTGATCGAGAAGGAGGATACTTATCCAATGAATTTCTAGACTATCTTAAAGTAAAGAGCATTCTCTCTAAATGTATCCCTTCTTATACACTACAATTAAATGGTGTAGCCAAAAGGAGGAATCATACAGTATTGGATATGGTACGATCCATGATGTATTTCACAGAATTACCTATTTTCTTCTGGGGTCATGCCCTAGAGACCGCAGTGTACATGTTGAATAGAGTACCATCTAAGTCTGTATCTAGTACTCCATATGAGATATGGAGAGGTAAAAAATCTAATCTTAAGTATCTTAAGTTTGGGGTTGTCCGGCATATGTCAAAAAAAATTTGGACATAAGCTAGATGCTAGATTAGACAGATGTCTATTTGTTTGATATCCTAGAGATAGTATGGGACATCTATTCTACCACCCTACTGAACAAAAAATGTTTGTAAGTAGGCATGCCACTTTCATAGAGAAAGAGTTTATCCTAGAAAAGGGCAATGAAAGAAATATTAAACTTAGTGAAGTTCAAGAAGAATAAATCAATATTTCTTAACCAAATAAATATATAAATATGGAAGAACTAGAATACACAACTTCTATCCATAAGTCTGATAGAGTGCCAAATGCACCTGTAAGGTATGGGTTCATTATTGAGAATAATGAAGCCTAAGTTATTGAGAATGATGAACCTCTAACCTATACGGAAGCTGTCATGAGCAAGGACTCTGACAAATGGCTGGCTGCCATGCAATCCAAAATGGACTCCATGTACGCCAACAAAGTATGGACTTTGGTGGATGCACCATAGGGTGTGAACCCTATTGAGTGCAAATGGGTCTTTAAGAAAAAGATTGGAGCAGATGGTCAAGTTGAAACCTACAAAGCTAGATTGATGGCTAAGGATTTCAGACAAAAATAGGAGATTGATTATGATAAAATATTTTCACATATTGTCATGCTCAAATCTATTCGAATTATGCTTGCCATAGCAGCATACCATGATTATGAAATTTGGCAAATGGATGTGAAGACCACCTTCCTTAATAGTTTCCTAGAGGAGGAGGTCTACATGTCACAACCAGAGGAATTTATCTCAAATGAGAGACCAAATCAGGTATGCAAGATTAAAAGATCCGTTTATGGATTACAGCAAGCATTAAGGTGTTGGAATATCCGCTTTGATGTTACAGTCAAAGAGTTTGGCTTCATCAAGAATGCGGATGAACCGTATGTGTACAAGAAGACTAGTGGGAGTGCCATAGTTTTCTTGATTCTGTATATAGATGTCATACTCCTCATTGAAAATGATATTTCAATGTTGCAATCGATCAAATTATGGCTATCAAATAAGTTTTGCATGAAATACTTGGGAGAAGCATCCTATATACTTAGAATAAAGATCTATAGAGATAGATCTAAAAGGATGCTAGGCTTGCCCTAGTCTAGGTACATTGATTTAATATTGAAAAGGTTCAGTATCGATGAAAGTGAAAGAGGTTACTTATCCATAAGTTAGGGCATACATCTCTCTAAGAAGATGTCTCCTAGGACACCAGAAGAGAGAAATAGAATGAGTTATATTTCTTATGCTTCGGCTGTAGGATCAATAATGTATGCCATATTATGTATCAGGCCTGATGTTGCTTATGCCTTAGGCTTTACAAGTAGATTTCAGACTGATCCAAGAGAGGATCATTGGAAAGCTATGAAAAATATTCTTAAGTACTTCAGAAGGACTAAGAATATTTTTCTAATATATTGTGGATCTGATATTAAACTAGAAGCATATTCTGACTTTAGTTTTCAATCAGACCCAGATGATAGCAAATCTATTTTAGGATATGTCTTTACTCTGAATGATGGAGCAGTGAGTTGGAAGAGTACCAAGTAGCCAACTATAGCTGACTCAACCACTAAGGTAGAATACATAGCTGCAAGTGAAGCCGTCAAGGAAGCTATCTGGATGAAGAAGTTCATCACTGAATTGGGTATTATTCCAGAAATTGAGAACCCAGTACCACTTTACTATGATAATATTGGAGCAGTTGCTCAAGCAAAGGAATTAAGATCTCATCATAAATCCAAGCACATTTTGAGATGCTTCCATCTCATTCATGAAGTTATTGAAAGATAAGATGTTGTCACTGAACGAGTAGATACAAAGAACAACATAGCAGACCCGTTCACTAAGGCTTTACCACAGTAGCATTTTGATCGCCACCTTGATTGTATGGGATTAAAATATAAGGGCGATTGGCTTTAGTATAAGTGGGAGATTGAAAGAAATATGCCCTCAAGCCAATCAAAATTTGTATTTTGATAGGCTATTCTTTGTCTTCCAAACTCATGTAATGACATTTTTAAATAAATAAAGACATTTATTTCATCATATGCTACATCTTATTTATTTATTTAAGATTATGGTGAATCCCATAAATTAGGACTATGGTTTTAGGGTTATGATAAGATCATACCAGTGAGACCTAAACCCTTAAAATCCTAAATTTAAATATTCTTGGTCGATGGAACATTGAGTTGGGGATCAATATTTTTGGTAAGATTGGCACATCCTATGTATGATTGATGGAGAGGGTAATAGATCTCATAATTACTCATGTATGACACTAATATAAGGATGTGGGTGCTCATTAGAGAATGTGTTCACTGAATTGATCTAAGTAGAGAACATCTAATGGAGTCTTATCTAAATGTCAATAGATGGTTCTCCTAGTAGGAGTTGTGAATGTAATCCTTTGACCTAAGACTACCATAGAATCTTATTGTATGAATTCATATTTTGGTTTATACTTATTCATGACTCAGTCATGTATGGGGTGATCTGGATATGATGGATTACATATGGAGGTTGAGAGTAGGTCAACATGGAATCGATCACTCCTGGTAAGAGGAGATCGTATCCTACCTACTTCAATCAAATGATGATTCAGAAAGACTTTGATCAAAAGATAATAAAAATTAAAAATAATTTATTATATTTCATTAATTAAATTATCATCATAAGATTGTGAGAAATATGAATATGATATTGAGTTTGACATATTTTCATATCCAAAGTCATATTCGGAATGCAGGATGATCGAAGGATCTAGTTGCATGGTAACTTTCCACTGAAGGATAATTTTGGTATTTTGATCAAAATTTCATATCTTTTGGATAGACATGATACATTGCTAGACGTCAATCTTATCTTATGGGATCGATCAAATTAAAGAGTTTAATTTGATCATTAATTAGAAAGTATTCTAATTGGTTGAATCGGGTTAGCTAGTTTTGACCTAAATCATTTTGGTTCAGTTCTAACCATATTAGGTCAAATCACATCCGGACCCACTGCTGGCTAGATGTAGAACCCAATGGGTCACATACAAAGAAAATTGATCAAGGGTCTAACTGAATTAGATTATATTTACAAGTTGAACATGCTAGCACATATTGCAAATCCTAGCACCTAGATTCAAATTAGATTTTGATTTAGGCTAATTAAATCCAATTTGAGTCAAATCAAATTTGGCTAACTAATTGGGTTGACCCTTGACTTGATTACCAGGGTCTAGGCATCACCTAACAGCAACCCATGTGCCAGAGACTCTCTCTCTTGGCGCATGGGTTTTGGATCGTGTGCAAGGGACATGTGGTGCATGTAAGTTATTTGGTGCCACATTGTCCATTTATTTATTACGTAAAATATGTTACATAGTTTTTAGATCTTAGAAGGGACATAGAAGAGTCCTTTTGCAGTTGAAATCCCTTCGTAGGTTATCTGGAAGTTGGATAATGAAAGGAACCTTGTCGCCCCCTATTTGAATGGCGCGTCTTGAAGAATCCTAGGCGCATTGGACTTTGACTTTTCCATGTCATCCTTATCTTCACACCCCATATGAAATTGATGCACATAATGAGGACCTTTAATGATCTTGTGATCAAATCACAACCCTATATTGGTGGTGCCAAGTAGAAATGAAACTACATGACTTTTCAGAAATAATGGAAAATTATTTTTCAAAGAGTCCTTCTGCATGAAGCAACTCTTGGACTTAATTTTTCTTGCTTCCACGTGGCATTATTTTCAAATGGGCGTGAGATCCTTGAATAGACATGAGATGAACAAGGGAATGGGCATGAGAAATTTGAGGAGGCGCCCTACGTACATTATAAATAGGGGCGCACTCCGTTGAGCCCAGTAATTCAAAAACTCTTCTTTCTTTCTTGTATAATTCTCTCTTGTCTAATTTTCTTTCTTCCCTTTCTTTGTCTAGATGAAATCCTATTAAGGAGAAGAAGTCTTTCTTAAGACAAATGGATTAGGAATAAAAATTAAGAAGATAGAGAAGAGAAAGAAAGGAAGAGAAAGGCTAGGAGGGTGATAGCAAAGGCTAAGGAAGGTTCTGCCCAAATAAATTAAAGTTCATTCTTATTATAAGAATTTTAATTAAATCAACCAGAGGTGCTGGTGTCTTGATCAAGTCTCCTTGTGGATCAATATCAGAGGATGAACACGTGGGCATCTGCTGGAACCCCTGACGGACTGCTGCCGAAAATCAACGTCAAATTAGGATTTTGTGATTAAAGGTATGTTCCAATACCCTCTTATATGTCATAAATGCATATTATATGATTTAAATTCTAATAAGGTAGTCCTAGTATTTGGGTTTGGTTTTATCATTTCATAATTTTGCTTTGAAATCCATGCTTCCGCCCTGTACACCAAACCTTATAGTGGTATCAGAGCAAAACTTATTAGACTAAATCATGTTGTTATGTTTATGCTTTAATGGCAAAATTGTCATATTTAAAATTTTAACATGTTTTTAATGTGATGAGATCATGTTTAATTTTTCATAATTAGATTATGATGTATGTCATTCTATAAGGTTGCCCTGGCATGGTGACAAATGATCACTATGTGATGATGGTTGTCCTAGAGTGATGATACATGCTGATATGATTGATATGATTAATTCATGTATGTTATATATTTTGAATTAGAATGTGCATAGAGACTAATTAAAGCCTTCTATAAAATTATATTAAGTTGTAGTGCAATTAATCGATAACAAAACCAATTTGGATGTCAAATTGATTAATCGGTGTCTAGGAAAGTGGTTCATGATTGGTAAAGGGAACATGATTTTTTAATTGATTTTGTTGTCTGACCTGGCTAATTCATTAGTGTCTAAGAAAAGCAATGGAAGGACCCCCACCTCTCTCCTACTTACCTGGCTAATTTGATTGATTTAATTCTAGATTAGGTGCTTAAAGGCTTTTTTATTGAAATCCAATTCACAGTCAAGTCAGTTCGGATACGTCTTCGAGCCAGCTCGGGGTGAGATCGAGCTGGCTCGAGATGGATTCGAGCTGACTATCTCAGGTGGACAAAAAGTAGTGCTCAGACCAGATGCAGTCAAGCTGGCTCGATTGTGGATCAAGCCAGCTCGATGGATGATTTCGATTAATTCACTACATTGAGGCCTTCCTTCATGCTAGTTCATTATTATGTCATAAACTATATTAGATTTGTTGTGTAACCACAAGACCTATTATGAGGATTGATATAATATTAATCTGGTGCATTGAGATGGTTACAGCATATTGGGTATAATTGCTTTGTTATGCAACCATAAGAGCAGTTATATTTTATTTTGATTGTATAAAATGAAAGATCCTACTTAACTAAAACATTATAGTTTGTTGTGCTAACACAAGGCTATTAATATTTTAGAGGCTAGAATTATAATGAGAATTGCATGAGATGCAATTGGAAAGAGTTTCCAACCTTTGAACTTATAAAAGGTTTGTTGTACTAACACATGATCTTTTATAAGAAATTTGGATCTCAATCCCACTAAGAAAATCAATTAGGATTTCTCAATTATCATAATAGAGGGTTATGATATTCGATAAAATAGTGGGACACATAATTAAATTAAAGTTCAAATTTAATTATGTATGTCATCATGAGTTATTTGCTTATGTAATGTTCTTTATCATGTAGATTGAATGGCTTCTTCACTTTCACTACGTTCAATTTTGGATTTAAATAAATTGATCGATCCCAATTATGTGGATTGGTTGAGAAACCTTAAAATAATACTCAATCAAGAGAATATCTCCTATATCCTCAAATCCCCTGATCCTAAGAAATTAGGGGAAGATGCCATAGATGAACAAAAAGCTGCTTATAAGAAGTGGCAAAAAGATTCATTGAACGCATCATACTAGCCTTCATGAGTAATGAGTTAGGAAGGCAGCATGATGGCATGGATACTCAGTCCATATTGCTCAATTTAGAAGAGATTTATGGAGAGCAGAGTAGGACTGCTAGGTATGAGATATCTAAGTAGTTATTTCATGCAAGAATGATAGAAGGATCATCCATACAAAATCATGCTCTGATGGTAATTGACCTAATCACTCGATTAAGTCAATTAGGTTTTGTTATGGATGGAGAGTTGAGTAAGAATCTGATCTTGTAATCACTCCCAGAATTATTTTCTCAGTTTGTTGTGATCTATCACATGAACAAACTGAATACAAACCAACCAGAGCTATTAAATCTATTAAAAATAGCAGAGAGCCATATCAAGAAGGATAAGGTTCCTCTACTTCTTATAGATAGGATCTCCGAGAAGAAGGTAGATAAAAAGGGTTCAAAGAGAATGCTGAACCCTAAAGATGGCATAAATAAGGGGAAGAAGGAGAAGAAGGCCTCTAGTCAGATGACCTATTTTCATTATGGCAAAGTAGGTCATTGGAAGAGGAATTGCAAGGCTTATCTTGCAACTATGAAGAATGGTGCAAATGTTGCACCAAAAGGTATGTATGAGATACATATATTTTTATCATTAAATTCTTTCATTTCAAACTCTTGGATATTTGATACTGATTGTGATTTTCATATCTACAAATCATTGTAAGGACTGTCGAAAATTAAGACTTTGAATAAAGGTGACTTCAAGCTCTATGGCACTGGAGGAGAGTCCATCCAAGCAAAGACTATAGGGACAAATATATTGAAGTTACCTTCTAGGAAGATTTTAGAGCTGACAAATTATTGTCATATGCCTAAGATCATTAGAAATATTATATCTATACCCTTGTTTTTAAAATAAGGTTATAGTCTTGATGTAACGAGCAATGGTTGCTTGATTAAATATTCTAATGAAATTATATGTTCTAGCATGTTTAACAATGGCTTTTGACTCTAGGTTTGGATGATAATATTTTTCATGTTGATAGAAAACATAAGAGAGAAGACATGAATAATACTTTACTTTGGCATTGTCGGCTTGGTCATATTAGTGAGACCAGGATTAACAAGTTATACAAAAAAAAGTTCTTTGAACCTTATGATTATGAATCATTAGGAACTTGTGAATCATGTATCATGGGTAAAATGACCGAGACTCCATTTAGTAGATATGGAGAAAGGACATGTGAGTTATTAGGACTTATACATTTAGATGTATGTGGTCCTATAATAACTCAGACCGGAGGAGGATACTTTTATTTTATAATGTTCACTGATGATTTATCTAAGTTTGGATATGTGTATCTTATGAAAAACAAATCTGAGGCCTTTGATAAATTTAAAGAGTATCAAAGTATGGTCGAGAAATAAACTGAAAAAAGTATAAAAATCCTTCAATCTGGTCGAGGAGGAGAATACTTATCCAGTTAATTTCTAGACTATCTAAAAGTAAAGGGCATTCTCTCTAAATAGACCCTTTCTTATACACCATAATTAAATAGTATAGCCGAAAGGAGGAATTGTATCTTATTGGATATGGTATGGTCTATGATGTGCTTCATAGAATTACCTATTTTCTTTTGAATCATGCCTTGAAGACCGCAGTATACATCTTGAATAGAGTACCGTCTAAGTCTATATCTACTACTCCATATGAGATATGGAGAGGTAAAGAACCTAATCTTAAGTATCTTAAGATATGGGGTTATCCGGCATATGTGAAAAAAAATTTTGGACATAAGCTAGATGCTAGATCAGACAGATGTTTATTTGTTGGATATCCTAGCGATAGTATGGGATATCTATTCTACCATCCTACTGAATAAAAAATGTTTGTAAGTAGACATGGCACTTTCTTGGAGAAAGAGTTTATCCTAGAAAGTGGCAGTGGGAGAAATATTGAACTTAGTAAAGTTGAAGAAGAAGAAACAGACATTTTTCAACCAAATAAACACATAAATATAGAAGAACCAGAACACATAACTCCAATCCATAGGTCTGATAGAGTGCAAAATACACCTATGAGGTATGGGCTCATTATTGAGAATAATGAAGCCCAAGTCATTGAGAATGATGAACCTCTAACCTATACGAAAGCTGTCATGAGCAAGGACTCTGATAAATGGTTGGCTGTCATGTAATCCAAAATAGACTCCATGTACACCAACAAAGTATGGACTTTGGTGGATGCATCAGAGGGTGTGAACCCTATAATGTGTCTTTAATAAAAAGATTGGAGCAGATGGTCAAGTTGAAATCTATAAAGCTAGATTGGTGGCTAAGGGTTTCAAACAAAAATTGAGGATTGATTATAATGAAATATTTTCACTTGTTACTATGCTCAAATCTATTTGGATTATGCTTGCCATAGCAGCATACCACGATTATGAAATTTGGCAAATGGATGTAAAGACCGCCTTCCTCAATGGTTTCCTAGAGGAGGAGGTCTACATATCATAGCCAGAGGAATTTATCTTAAATGAGAGACCAAATTAGGTATGCATGCTTAAAATATCCATTTATCGATTAAAGCAAGCATCAAAGAGTTGTAATATCCACTTTGATGTTATAGTTAAAGAGTTTGACTTCATCAAGAATATGGATGAACCATGTGTGTATAAAAAAACTAGTGGGAGTGCCATAGTTTTCTTGATTCTGTATGTAGATGACATACTCCTCATTGGAAATGATATCCTAATATTGCAATCGATCAAATTATGGCTATCAAATAAGTTTTCCATGAATGACTTAGGAGAAGCATCCTATATGCTTGGAATAAAGATCTATAGAGATAGATCTAAAAGGGTGTTAGGCTTGTCCCAATCTAGGTATATTGAGTTAATACTAAAAAGATTCAGTATGGATGGGAGTAAAAGAGGTTACTTATCCATGAGTCAAGGCATACATCTCTCTAAGAAGATGTCTTCTAAGACACCTGAAGAGAGAAATAGAATGAGTTCTATTCCTTATGCTTCGGCTATAGGATCGATAATATATGCCATGTTATGTACCAGGCCTGATGTTGCTTATGCCTTAGGCGTTGCATGTAGATTTCAGGCTGATCTAGGAGAGGATCATTGGAAAGCTATGAAAAATATTCTTAAGTACTTGAGAAGGACTAAGAATATTTATCTAATATATAGTGGATCTGATCTTAAACTAGAAGCACATTCTGACTCTAGTTTTCAATCAGACCCAAATGATAGCAAATACATTTTAGGGTATGTCTTTACTCTGAATGGTGAAGCAATGAGTTGGAAGAGTACCAAGCAGCCAACTGTAGCTGACTCAACCACTGAGGTAGAATAGATAGTGGCAAGTGAAGCTGCTAAGGAAGCTATCTGGATGAAGAATTTCATCACTGAATTGGGTGTTGTTCCTAAAATTGAGAATCCAATACCATTTTACTGTGATAATACTAGAGCCGTTGCTCAAGCAAAGGAATCAAAGTCTCATCATAAATTCAAGCATATTCTGAGATGCTTTCATCTCATTCGTGAAGTTATTGAAAGATAACATGTTGTCATTGAACGAGTAGATACAAAGAACAACATAGCAGACCTATTCACTAAGGCTTTACCACAGCAGCATGTCGATCACCATCTTGATTATGTGGGATTAAAATATAAGGATGATTGGCTTTAGTGCAAGTAGGAGATTGAAAGAAATATGTTCTCAAGCCAATCAAAATTTATATTTTGATGGGCTATTCTTTGTCTTCCAAACTCATGTAATAACTTTTTCAAATAAATAAAGACATTTAGTTCATCATATGCTACAACATAATTATTTATTTAAGATTATGATGAACCCCATAAATTAGGGCTATGGTTTTAGGATTATGATGAGATCATACCAGTGAGACCTAAAATCTTAACCCTAAATTTAAATATTTTTGGATGATGGAACATTGAGTTGGGGATCAATATTTTCAATAAGACTAGCACATGCTATGTATGCTTGATGGAGAAGATGATTGATTTCACAATCACTTATGTATGACACTAATATAAGGATGTAGGTGCTCATTAAAGAATGAGTTTACTAAATTGATCCAAGTAAAGAATATCTAATGGAGTCTTATCTACATGTCAATAGATGATTTTCCTAGTGAAAGTTGTGCATGTAATCCTTGGACCTGAGACTACCATAGAACCTTATATGTATAAATCCATAATTTGGTTCATAATCATTCATGACTCAGTCATGTATGGGGTGATCTGGATATGGTGGATTACATATGGAGGTTGTGAGTAGGTCAACATAGAATCGATCACTCCTGGTATGTGGAGATCGCATCCTACCTGCTTCAATCAAATGATGATTCAGAAAGACTTTGATCAAAGCATGATGAAAATTAGAAATGGTTTCTAATGTTTCATTTATTGAATCATCACCATAAGATTGAGAGAAATATGAATATGATATTGGGTTTGATATATTTTCATACCCAGAGTCATATTCGGGATGCAGGATTATCAAAGGATCTAGTTCCATGGTAACTTTCCGCTGAAGAGTATTTTTTGTATTTTCAACAAAATTTCATATCTTTCAAGTAGACATGATATGTTGCTAGATGTCAATCTTATTTTTGGGTTCGATCAAATTAAAGAGTTTAATTTGATCATTAATTAGAAAGTGTTCTAATTGGTTGAATCGGGTTAGCTAGTTTTGACCTAAATCATTTTGGTTGAGTTCTAACCAGATTATGTCAAATCACACCCTGACCCATTGCTGGCAAGATGTGGAATCAAATGGATCACAAATAAAGAGAATTGATCAAGGGTCTAATTGGATTAGATCATGTTTGCAAGTTGAACATGCTAGCACTTGTTGCAAATCCTAGCACCTAGATTTAAATCGAATTCCTATTTGGGCTAATTAAATCCAATTTGAGTCAAATCAAATTTGGCTAACTAATTAAGTTGACCCTTGGCTTGATGACTAGGGTCTAGGCATCATCTAACAGTAACCCATGCACCAGAGACTCTCTCTCTTGGCGCATGGGGTTTTGGATCATGCACAAGGGACATGTGGCGCATGTAGGTTGTTTGGTGCCCCATTATACATTTATTTGTTATGTAAAATATGTTACACAGTTTTTAGATCTTAGAAGGGATGCAGAAGAGTCCTTTTGCATGTGAAATCCCTTTGTAGCTTATCTGGAAGTTTGATAATGAAAGGAACCAAGCCGCCCCCTATTTGAATGGCGCCTCTTGGAGAGTCGTAGGCGCATTGGACTTTGACTTTTCCACATCATCCTTATCTCCATGCCCCATCTAAAATTGGCGCACATAATGAGGGCCTTTAATGATCTTGTGATCAGATCACAACCCTACATTGGTGGCGCCAAGCAGAAATGAAACTGCGTGACTTTTCAGAAATAATGGAGAATTATTTTTTGAAGAGTCCTTCTGCATGAAGCAACTCTTGGACTTAATTTCCCTTGCTTCCACGTGGCATTATTTTCAGATGGGTGTGAGATCCTTGAATGGGTGTGAGATGAACAAGGAAATGGGTGTGAGAAATTTGATGAGGCGTCCCTACGTACATTATAAATAGGGGCGCACTCCATTGAGTCCAGTAATTCAGAAACTCTTCTTTCTTTCTTGCATAGTTCTCTCTTGTCCAATTTTCTTTCTTCCCTTCTCTTGTCTAGACGAGGTCGTATTAAGGACAAGAAGTCTTCCTTAAGACAAAGGATCAAGTAGAAAAATTAAGGAGACATAGAGAAGAGAAAGAAAGGAATAGAAAGGCAAGGAGGGTGACAACAAATGCTAAGGAAGGTTCTACCCAAATAAATTAAAGTTCTCATTAGAAGAATTTTAATTAAATCAATCAGAGGTGTTGGTGTCTTCATCAAGCCCTCGTGTGGATCAATGTTGGAGGGTGAACACGTGGGCACCTGGTGAAATTCCTGAGGGACTGCTGTCGAAAATCAGAGTCAAATTAGAATTTTTCGATCAGAGGTATGTTCCAATACCCTCTTATATGTCATAAATGCATATTATATGATTTAAATTCTAATAAGGTGGTCCTAGGATTTGGGTTTGATTTTATGATTTCATAATTTTGCTTTAAAATCCATGCTTCCATCCTGTACACCAAACCTTACATTATCCTGGTTTGACTGGAGCTTATCCTGATGAGAACAAGCCTTGTCCTGATAAAACAAGGCTTGTCCTGATGAGATCAGGGCTTGTCCTAAAATCATGAGATGAAATTTAGACAAGACTCTCGTGGACACTCTATAGAAATTTGTCTTGATCTGACTGAACCTTATCCTGGCCCGATCAAAGCTTGTCCTAAATTTCATAAGATGGGAACAAGACAAGGGTTGTCTTAGCAAGATTAGGACTTGTCCTAAAATCATGAGATGAAATTTGGATAAGGCTTTCTCAGATATCCTATACGAATTTATCTTGATCTGATTGGACCAAGTCCTAGCCTGATCAAGGCTTGTTCTAACTTGATTAGGACTTATCTTAATTCTATTGGATGGGACTTGTAAAGCTCTTTTCTTAAATCACATAATATAGGAATAAGACAGGGGTCAAAGGTTGACCCGATCTTGCAGGAATTGAAGGATGGGGCATGCACCCCCTGAAGATTTTCTAGGGGAGTGCACCCCCAGATACGTGAGGAAGAGAGGACGCACGTCCCCTTATGGAGTGCACCCCTAGTGGATAAAGATGGATAGAGTAGGGGTTTATCCATTCAAAGTGTTTGAATGGATCAAAGAAGTTTGAATTATTCAAACTTCTAAGAGAGATATTATCTACGCCAACTTTCATTTATCCCAACATGTTGGCACCCTTTTTTTTGAAATTTTGTATGACAAATTGATGAAGATATTCAGAGGAGGCATGGAGATATGCTTGGAGTCCTTCTGCTTTAAGCAATCTAGTTGCTTAAAGCTCCAGGACTCTAGGATGGCACTTGGTCTATTAAAAGGGCCCTACGCTAATTATTTATGCATCACAATTTCTATACGGTGAAGCGCTACAAAAATCTCCATCTCCATGCCCCTCTTTCGATCTCTTCCTTTTCTCCATGCTGAAGGGGTTGGGTAAAATTCAAAGATCAATGGTTGGTCCCTGATCCTACAAAAGCTATGCATCTAATTCCTGGATCGAGAGACAAAGGTACTACCATCAAAGATCGGTTCGATGGCATCCACGATTGATTCCAGATCTGATCTTTCGAGATTAGATCCAGAAGAAGAAGACTTTTAGATCTAATCCAAGTAGATATCGGTAGAGATTGGATGCATGCACGGCTAGATCCAGAACCTCGGCAACAACAGATCATCGCTGCAGGGTGAAAGGATCACTTGATCAGGCGATATCATATTTCACTATTTTATTTTTATTTTTGCTTCTAATTTTACATCAATCTAATTAGATCTAAGAACTCTCAGATTTGATAGGATCAGAGAAAAATTTTTAAATTATTCTACTACAAATCTGATCCAATCAGATGGATCCTATGGTAGGAAAATCTAGATTTTTTTTCAAGGAAGACGAGGTCATCTCCAAGACCTTGAAGGCAAAGTCTAGACTGAAAGTGGGTGGCTTCGGTAGGACCCTTCAATGGTCAAGTTAGTTCTCTGACCAACTAAAATAAAGTACTCAGAAGAATTTGAGTAAAGTAGAGAGTTTAGAGAAGATGACATATTTGGAGGATCCATTATATAGACGGAGCTCATAACAAAATGACAGTGACAGCCTTAACAGAATGTCAATAGGCTATTCGGGCCACATGGAGTTTGTTATGATGAGTAGGCTATCATTATCATGATTTTATACGTGGTTGAATTTTACTTATTGGAGTTTGGATGAGAGGCTGAGGACTTATGTTCCGAGCGGTAAGCCACCCATGTTGGAGATGTTAAACTCGAAGTCAGACTAGCCAAACTTGGGGGTGATCTTCTAGGTAATGGGTGGAGGACCTGCAATGGGTTAGATTTTGTTGGCATTATTTTGATAGCTTTTTAGGAGTCCAGCCAACTTCAAGGTTGGCCGAGTATAGGTATAGGTGTAGACGTTCGAACTCAAGTTTAGTGAAGGAATAGTAGGCTCTTTGATGAGATTGTGGCTTGACTTCTTTAAAGGAGTTCGACTGGAATAGTAGGTATCCGAGATAGGATAAGAGCTAAGATGGGTGAGCACTAAAAATTAGAGCTTCTTGGTGGTTGTGTTTCAGTTGCTTCTCAGAAATTCGATTGCCTTCAAGGTCATCCGCAAGTGGGTAGGTTGATGACAAGGCCCTTTTGCTGACTTGAGTTCGTGCAGCCAAAGTTCTTGATACAAGAGTGCTAAGGTTTTCCATTCATAAAGTGGAGTAGAGAAGTTTGACTGGAGAGGAGTTTGGTTAGTCTGAGATTCTTAGTGTGAGATTGGTGGGATCTATTCTATAGCGAAGGAATATGGCTGCTTTCAAGATCAGCCGCTAGACAAACTTGGGTTGAGGTGAGATTTGATACTTGGAGTTCTGCTGATACTGGGATTAGAGTCAATCGACTCATAATGCCCTTCACTTATTCAAGTTCATTCGGATAGAGTCCATCATGCCTTTTGTGGGTTTTGCAGTCATTGGAAGAGGGCTAGCGATTACAATTGAGAAAATTGTCTGGCATACACGAGTTGGAGGCCGACCTTCCCAACTTGAACTGGAGTAGGGAAATAGCCTGGTTGAAGTTTAGTCATGGTTGCCATGGCTATATATGGAATCATACTAAGATTGAACATCTTAATGAACTTCAGTAGGAGCCATTTTACCCCCAACACTATCCCGACCTTTAGGAGCTTGTCGACCTCCTCATCTGTGGCTTGTTATCACTTAAGGTTGAAGCTTTTCTTTTTTACTACATCAATTGATGCTTAAGGTCTATATTCAACTTGTGCAGCATAATAGAAGGACCTACACATGGCATGTCAATAGCCTACTAGACAAGCACATTGGTGTTGGAGTGGAGGAACTGTTGGGAATTATGTCCCAAAGCCAATCATCAGCTTATGATGGTTGAACTAATTTTGTAAATTATGTATGATTTATTATAAATAAAAAGTTTATTTTGGCTTATTCATCACAAGTTGTCCATTTTTTTTTTATGAACTTCTGTATTATGATGAAGTCCTTAGGAGTATTTAAAATTGATAAAGAAGGATTTACCATTTAGTCCATAAATCTGTTCACGACCAAATAATACATTTTTACCTAGGACGATAATGTTTATTGAGCGTAGGTCATTGTGTGCCATATGTGTTAGTTGTCCCTTTAACCAAAAAGTATGGAGATACTAGTATAGCATGCAGGTGAGATATAGGGTAACATCTGTTGGAAAACCATGTAGGATTTCATGCATGTATTTCAAAACTTTTTTGAAATTAGATGCAGTGGAAGAAATAGATTAAACTATTTAACCTATTATATGCATGTGATCTAATTACTAAATCCTACATCTAAGATCTATGATATGTCAAGATGCATGAATAAATCTAAAAATAAAATAAAAAATAATATTGATCATATCAATATCCTAGATCTAGAATAGTTCTAGAAATCCTAGATCATATCTAGGTCAAAAAAAGATCGAATCTCTTACCTTTGCACGGATCGAGAATACCATAGTTGATTTTCATTATTGTCCTTATTGCTTGGAGCTGCATAGCATGTCCATCCTCTATAGGTTATCCACACGAGGTCACTATGCAAATTGGAGGTTCGTCGAATAAAGATCTGCTCAAAGTGCTAGCTTCTTGCAGATCACTCCTGATGGTCGATCTATAAAGTTTCTTTGGATATTTTTGATACTTCAAGAGATGAAGATTAGAAGAAGGATTGAGGAAGAAGACCAACTCTTGGATCTCCCAGAAAGAAAGAAGAAAAAGATCAAGAAAAAAATTCTAACAAAAGACCCATCTTCTCTTCTAGGACATCAACTATTGATGTCCTAAATTAATCTCCAAGTCTTAACAAGAGGAGACCTTCCCCTCTAGTATTTTCCCATGCTCCATGGCTCTCTTTCTCTCTAATTTTTCTCAAGAAAATCTTTCTCAAAAGATGGAGAAGGAAAACTCAGAAGGAAACCCTAGAGAAGATAATATTCTCTTTCTCTTTCTTCTCAACAGGACATGAATGTTTCATGCCCTAAAGAAACCCTTTTCTCTAAGAATGTCGGTGGAAAAAACACCCATGCCCTCTCCACTTTTCTCTCTAAAATTTGCATGGAATTCTCTGAAGTTTCTTATGCCAACTTCCCACAAAAAGTGGCACCCTCCCTTTTATAGTGGATTAGGTCAAAACCTGGTAGTTTTAGGACTCTTGATGGCATCCAACTCTTGGATGCCTCCAAGTCCCTTAAGGAAACATATTTTCTATTGGGGATAAATTTAGCTCCGGCTAAAGTCTGCTAGGTTTTGGGTGGCCGACCTCCAATCTATGGAAGTTTGACGGTCTTCTCAGTAGCAACCTTTGATTGCAGGACTTCTCAAAATATGAATAGCAGTATTTGAAGTATTAAGGCCTGACTCGTTCAACCCTAACTGGCAATAAATGTTGAGTGCAGTTGAGTACTTTTACTGTAAATGATGGACTTCTTCCAGCCAAACTCCTTCCTATCAAACTCCTTTTGGTTGTCTGATGGACCTCTTCCGATCGAACTCCTTTCGGTTGTCTGATGGATCCATTCCTATTCAACTCCTTTCGGTTGTCTGATGGACTCCTTCTAGTCACCAACCAAACTTCCTTCGGGCAGACTCCTTTTAGTCAGACTTCATTTAGAAGAGATCTTATCCAGCTGAATTTCTCCATAATAGAACATATCTCGTTAATCTTGCATCGAAAGACTCCATCCAACCAAATTCTTCCACTCTCTTATGGATAGCAACTAAACTTGCAAGTGGCCGAATTCCCTTATTCCCTTCTGACTATTGTTGATCTCCACCCTACATCATGCATGTCAACTAGATAGATTTGAACAATAAAAGGACCTCGTCAGGTTCCCAATCCATCTTGTTCAGCAGAACTACTAAATGCTAAGTTGTAGGCCGACCTAGGTATAGAAGCTCTGTCCAAACTACAACCATTGATCTCCAATGGAATGACAAATCACGACAAAGGATACCACATCCATAATAAACTCTACATGGCCTGAACGGTCTACTAGCAGGCAGTTATGGCTATCACTGTCAATCTATTATAAGCTCCACCTATTTAAGGGACCCTCCAGATACGTCTTCTTCTCTAAGCTCTAACACCCACCTCTCTACTTTGCTAGTTACTTCTTCTTGAGTACTCCATTCTTATTAGCTGGAGAACTAATTTGACCATCGAAGGATCAGAGCCAACTCCAGCTAGGACTTCACCTTGCAGGTCTTGTCGGTAGCTCCATTTCCTCCAACTCTAGCAATCTCTGGCGTCAATACTATTTTTTCTACATTAACAGGATTGGTGCTAAAAGAAGGGCTTCTAAGCCCTTGTTCTAAAAAGAGTTCTCAGTCAAATTCATCTTCTTCCTTTCATCTTCAACTCTTTTAGTTCTTTTTCTTCTGATCTCTTCTTGATCCTGTAAGATGCCACCTAAAAGGGCTTCAATTCAGCGATCCACTACCTCCACCGCCAGATCCAATCCAGATCCATCGGCTTCGACTTCATCATTAGCACCATAGCCTCCACCACTAGCGGCTATAGTAGATTTGGAGCAGTTTAATCTACTGATGCAGTAGGTTAGAGGCCTCACTGAAGCAATAAAAGCCCTACAGCAGTCTCTGACACTTGTTCAACTGGAGAGATCCTCGCTGGAGTATCGGGAGCAGGCACAAAGAAGGCCCACCTAGGCAAGCCAGCCGATAACCCCTGGAAAGGAGAAGTAGAGGGTAGAGAGCCCTTATCTGATCATGACTCTATCCCCGGAGGATCCCTTCCCCCCTACGGCTAACCACCCTTTGAGGTTCATGATCGAGATGACACTCTCGATCATAAGCTCTAGAAAATGAATCAACGGATTGAAGAACTCCACCATGCCGCCGCCATCCATAATGTTGACATCCGCTCTGACCCTCCATTTTTCCTCCAGATCATGTCAGAGCCTATCCCGCCGAACTTCAAGCTCCCTCATTTGAAACTTATGATGGGACCATCGATCCTACCAACCACATTGAAGCATTTCGATCTATGATGTTGCTCTATGGCGCACCTGATGCCATCTTCTACCGAGCTTTCTTCTCTACCTTGAAGTAAGCAGTAAGAAATTGGTACTTGGACCTCAAATCAGGTACCATCTATTCTTTTAATCAGTTAAGCCACCAGTTCGTGGCTTATTTTATCAGCAACCAATGTCAAAGTAGAGACTCAGAGTCCCTCATCCACATCAAGTAAAAAGAAGGAGAATCCATCTGGGCCTATATGAGCTGATTTAATGCTGCTACCTTGGAGGTTCAAAATTTAGACCAATTTATTGCAATGGTTGCATTGAAGGACAGCCTCCAGAAGAATGATCTCCTCTTCTCTCTGGAGAAAAAGTACCCCTAGGGCATTGCCAACATGCTCACCCACACTGAAGGCTACGCTTGAGTAGAGGAAGCCTTCAGATTGAAAGATGATGAAGTCATGAGAGAGTGGTAGGTAGGTGAATCTAGCAAGCCCATAGTTGCAGAGAAGTCGAGTGAAGCTCGACTGTACTTTAGAACTCCTCCTGAGCACAAGTAGGCTCGAACTCCACCTCGATCATGCGGACCAAGAAGCTCTGATCGGAGGACATGATGGAACTCCCCTCCCTATCAGTTCCATAACTATGCTCCTTTGAATGCTCCCAAGACTCAAGTTCTGATGAAAATAAAGGAGCAGTTGTCGAAGCCAAAAAGAATAAAGACTCACCAAGTTAGTGTAACCCCAACAAGTACTGCCTCTATCATTATGACCATGGTCACAATACTGAAGAGTGCATCCAGCTCTAAGATGAGATCGAGGAGCTAATCAAAAGAGGTTAGCAAGATCGATTCCTTAGGCGCTGGCAGGAAAGAAGAGAAGATTGGCCTAGTGCCCTACCATAGCCTAAGCCTTCTCGAAGGGAGGAGCCATAAGGAGACCGACCCCCCCTCGGGATCATCAACACCATTGCTAGGGGACATCGATAGGGGGAGGCTAGTGGATCTACAAAGCCGATAGAAAGGCAAAGAACTAACGAGCCAATGGCCTTTATTGAAAAAGATGCTTAGGTGGTTCAATTTCCGCATAATAACGTGGTTGTAGTAACTTTAAATGATGTACGCTGCATTTTGATAGATAATGAAAGTTCCGTGGATGTTTTGTTTTACAATATTTTTTCTAAAATATCTATATCAGACAGAATGGGACCAATAAATTCTCCACTAGTGGGATTTACTAATGATGCAGTACCAGTCAAAGGAATAATAACCTTATTGGTTGTGGTAGATTGGTACCCAAAGCAATCCAAAGCTCAAGTTGATTTCTAGGTAGTAAAGGCACCCTCCACCTACAATGCAATTCTCGACTGACCTAAGTTAAATGCACTTCGGACTATGGTTTCAACTTATAAATTGAAGATGAAGTTTCCCACAAATTATAAAATTGAAGAAGTTAGGGGAGATCAAGCTCTGGCAAGATATTGCTATACAATTACCTTGCAAGGGGGAGGACCACTAGATCCTTGTCCGGTGGATGAGATAGACTCCCATGATGACCTAACTAAAGAGCAAGGTGAGCCTATGGAAGATCTTATTATAATCCCTTTAAATGATGGGAATAAGGATCATACTGTTTAGATTGGCTCCAACTTGGGAGAAGAAGTCAGAAAGTAGCTCACCGCCTTCTTACAAAAAAATGCAAACATTTTTTCTTAGGTTCTCTCAAATATGCCTAGGATTGATACAGAAGTCATGGAGCACCGTCTGGCTATTGATCCCAAGCACCAGTCTGTAAAAGAGAAGATGCATGACTATGCACCAGAACGATAGAAGGTAATTATGAAAGAGGTTGACAAACTTCTTAAGGCTGTATTCATCCAAAAAGTATTTTATCCAGACTGGGTCTCCAATGTGGTCTTCGTCAAGAAGGCAAACGGTAAACGGAGGATGTGTATAGACTTCAAAAAATTAAACAAAGTCTACCCAAAAGATAGCTACCCCTATCCAAAATTGATTAGCTGGTGGATGCAACTTCATACCATGAGCTCCTCACTTTAATGGATATCTTCTCCGACTATAATCAAATTTGGATGGCACCAGAAGATGAAAAAAAAACTGCTTTTATTACTGACCACGGTCTTTACTGTTATAGGATCATGCTCTTTGGGCTTAAAAATGCAGGTGTAACTTACCAGTTCTTGGTGAACAAAATCTTCAAGGAGCAGATCGACCACAACATAAAGGTTTATGTAGATGATATGCTTGTTAAGAGCCGATCTTCCATGAATCACATTACCGACTTTGAAGAGACCTTCAGTAAACTCTAGAAGTATATAATGAAGCTAAATCTGATCAAATGTGCCTTCTAAGTAACTTCAAAGAAGTTCTTAGGATTCATGATGTCGAGGCACGAAATCGAAACAAACCTAGAGAAAATTTGAGCCATTCAAGAGATGACTACCCCAAAGATAATAAAAGAAGTTTGGCAACTAACAAGAAAGATGGTAGCTCTGAATCGCTTCATTTTGAAGTTGGCCAAGCGATGCATGCTCTTTTTTCAGGTTCTCAAGCAATCAAAGAACTTCTGTTGGACTCTTGAATGCTAACAAGCATTTGAGAAACTAAAAAGCTACTTCAATTCACCTTCTCTATTGGCCAAGCCCAAATCTAGAGAAGAATTATTTTTGTATTTGATGATCTCCCCTACAGCCTTTGCGGTAGTCTTAGTCAAGGAAGAGGCAGAAGTGCAAGGCTGATCTACTATATCAGCCGAGTTCTGTGAGATGCCAAAACCAAGTATACCAAGTTGGAAAAACTAACTTATGCTTTGTTAATTGTAGTCTGAAAGCTCCAACCTTATTTTTAAGGGCACTCCATAACACTCCTCACTGATCAACCTATCAAGACAGTTCTTCATCGGACAGATGCCTCTAGGAGAATAACAAAATGGGCTATCGAGCTCACTACGTTTGACATTAATTTCCAACCTCGATCGTCAATCAAAGCTCAAATTTTGGCCAACTTTATAGTAGAATGCACCATTCCAGAGGAAGTCAAACTTGGGTAGCACGAGGTCAATGTTCCATGCTGCAGCCAAACTCCCCTGAAGAAAAAGCAAACCTCCCTGAAGACCTTTGGGCTCTATATGTGGATGGTTCACCCAATGCTTCTGAAGCAGGCACATGTTTGATTCTAATCAATCCAGAGGAAATTATTGCTGAATACGCGCTGTGCTTCAAGTTTCCTACAATAAAAAATGGGACAGAATATGAAGCCCTAATCACGAGATTGAGAATAGCTAAAAAATTGAAGGCAGATCGGCTGAAAGTTTATAGTGACTCCCAGTTGGTGGTGGGACAAGTTAGTGACAGTTATGAAACTTGGAAGGAAAGCATGAAGAGGTACCTGAAAAAAGTGAAGAGCCTGATTTTGACCTTCAGTAGTTTTGACATTTAGTAGATTTCAAGAATGAAAAATACTAGGACTGACCTTCTCTCCAAGTTGACTATGCTGGCTCCAAATGAATTACCGAAAGAGGTCTTTTTTGAAGCTATGAAGCACCTGAGCTCAAAAGAATCCTAGGCTGTGATGTAGGTCGACCATGAGCCCAGTTGGATCGACCAACTTGTTGCTTATCTTAAAAATGATGTTCTTCCTCGAGATTCAAAAGAAGCTCAAAAATTAAGAAATCAAGCCTTCTGATATATTCTATATGAGAATAAACTGTATAAAAGATTGTACTCTTTGCCACTCCTAAAATGCCTCAGACCTTCTTAAGTTGACTATGCATTGTGGTAGGTGTACGAAGGAATATGTAGAAACCATTTGGGAGCTAGGTCCCTATCTCACAAGCTACTTCGATAGAGATACTATTGGCTGACTATGCATTTGGATGCTATGGAATATGTGAGAAAATATGATCGATGCTAAAAAAATGCTAACATTTAGAGACAACCAGCTTTGCAACCAATACCTTTAAGTGCTCTTTGGTCGTTTGCACAATAGGGGATAGACATACTTGGGCCTTTCCCCAAGGCATTAGGGAAGTGGAATTCCTGTTGATAGCAGTAGATTACTTCACTAAGTAAGTAGAGGCTAAACCTCTAGCAAAAATTATAGAGGCTAAGGTGTAGAACTTCATCTAGAAGTTAATAGTTTGTAGGTTTGGCCTACCTCAAACTTTGATCATTGATCATGGGCATCAGTTTGCGGGAGTAAAATTTGCCGAGTTCTATAAAGATCTAAATATTTTCCACCATTTCACATCTAGTACTCATCCTTAAGCAAACGATGAAGCTGAGGTAACTAATAGAACTCTACTTCAAGGGATAAAGGCGAAAGAAGCTTAGGTGGATGAACTCTATCATATACTTTGGGCTTACAGAACCATCCAAAGATTGTCAACTAGGAAAACTCCATTTGCTTTGACTTTCGGAATGAAAGTGGTCATCCCAATAGAACTCAAACTCCCGTCGGTGTGGGTTGAGGCCTTTAATAAACAAAGAAACTTGCAAGACCTCAGGACAAATCTTGACCTACTGGAAGAAAAATAGAAAGATCAGAGTGGCAGCTTACAAGCAGAAGGTGGCATGCTACTACAATTCTAGAGTCAGGAGCAAAACATTTAGAGTGGGGGACCTAGTACATTGGTAGGCAGACATCTCACAGTTGCAGAATCAAGGAAAGCTCATCCCAAATTTGGAAAGTCCTTATAAGGTCGAGGAAGTCATCTGACTTGAGACTTACTACCTAAGGGAGCTTAGAAGGACTGCACTCCCACGATCTTGGAACTTAGAAAATTTATGGATGTACTATTAATGATCTCATTTCAATAAAATTTTTTTACTTTAACATCTTTAACCTTGGTGCAAAACTATAATGATAGAAAATAACCAGTCGAACTTCATCCTTAAGCGAAGTAGAAGGCCATCGGCTATTTAAGACAAGAGGTTAACCTCATCATAGCGAGGGTGAAGGCCTCTAGTTGTTTGAGATAGGAGGTTAACCTTATCATAGCGAGGGTAAAGGCCTCCGGTTATTTAAGATAGGATGTTAATCCTATCGTAGTGAGGGTGAAGACCTTCTGTTATTCAAGATATGAAGGGGCGAGGAAAGACCCTTTCAACGACCCATATGTGCTCCAACAACTTTGTCAGGAAGAAGGCAAACCACAGCAAGGATAGAAGGACCTCATCTCGGCACAAAGTTGAGAAACCCATGGGGAATATGAAGGTCACTAATTTCTAATGGGGGAGAAGAACAGGTCTTTACTTTGGATCCAAGAAATCTCAATCTTAAGCCTGGGGGATAGACCTATAAAGTGGCAGATCGAGAATGTCGATAACCCAAATATTAAAGACAATGCAAGAAAGAGAGTATATCTACATCTGATCGAGACAACAGTATAGAGGAAGCAAATAAAATGTCATTGCATTGAAATGAAATTCATTACAAAGCTAAGGTCTGTGAGACATTTACCAAAAAAAAATGGGAAAGAACAGTCGTAGTACTAAGAAGAAGGATCTGAACCCTCGGACTTTGGACTACCAACCCCGGCCATTACCAAAGACTGCTTCAAGTCATTGATTTTTTTCTTAAGCTCCTTCCTCACCAGCAAGCTCTCGCCAAACAATTTATGAGCATTTCCACAGTCATCTTCAGATTCTCACAACCTTTTTCCTAGAACTGTCGATTCAGCCTCTACATCTTTAACAACTTGTTGCTCATAGGTCAGCTGGATCTTCAGTTATTGTAGTTTGGTCTTCTCCTTCCCATACATTTCAGAGAGATCATCCAGGATCCTCCTCAAAGAGGCAATTTGCTCCAATTCCTTGCTTGCACTAGCTTGTTGGCTATCGGTTAGCTGCTTTTGAAGTCGGATCATCTCATTATCAATGACTTAAAGCCTTTATTCAAGTTTGAAAATTCTTTCCCTCCAACAAAATCTATAGGAGTCATATGAAAGTTCAACATCACGAAGCTACTTTTGAAGGTCGGAGAATTTCTTCGACCAATCCCAGCCATACTGCTCCTTGTCAGAGGACCATGACGAGCTCCCCGCTAATAGTTGAATCTTCTCCTTTGCCGCATTAAGCTCGACTTCATGAGAATTAATCTTTGCAGTCAACATCCAAGATTTATCATTTGCATGCTTCTTGATCTCCTCGAGTTCTTTCTTGAAATTACTTTTCTTTCTAATATAACCCATGGAGTCCTTTCCATGCAAATTGTAAAGGCAGGTAACCTTGATTGTAGCTTTTGAATAATTTTTTCTTGACTTTTGAAGTTCATCTTTGACCTTCTTTAATTTCTTTTTAGTCTGATGAACTTTCTTCTTTAAATGCCTAATATGAGCCTTCAAAAGGACATCCTGAGGCAGAGGATCGGCTTCAATAGGAGACTGCATCTAATGCATGAAAAATATCATAACTCAAAGGTATTGTGAAAGAGAAGTTTGCTTTCATTAATCAAAATATTTTTGAGTACAAAAAAAAGTAGAAGAAAAATGAAAAAAATACAATGATCAAAGACCTCCAACCTCGAGAGGAGAAGCAACTGAGGAGCTTGGTACTCCTGGGATAGCCTCAGGCTCTGGAACTAGTTTAGTTGATGTGGAAGGAGGCACAACAGAAGAAAATTTGGTGGATGAGAGATCGGCACCTATAGTAGATGGCCCCACCTCATCATCAGAAGATCTGCCATCTAGGAAGCTGAGATCGAGCTCAAAAAATTTCTTGACCTTATTTCTTTGGTAGAGCTCGAATCCCTTAATGAAGTACACTTTACTAAAGTCGATCTTCATGTCCTTCATGTCTGAGGAGATCTTAAAGTCTTGTATCGCCTGAACCTTGGCCTTCGAGATTTGATAAGTGCTAAAAATATATTAATAAAAATATTAAATTATAAAATAAATTATTTTAAATTTAAAAAATTAATACTTTATTGGTCTCTTATAGGAAATAAGGCAACCAATAGGAAAAGCTTAATTTTTTGATTCAAATGAAATAAATTTCAAGCAAAACAAAGTTCAATTAACCCCAAAATCAATTTTTAAAGAAAATAAAAAATAAAAAAATATTATTTAAATCTGACCAGACCAGATCGAACCAGCTCAAAAAATTGGCTTAGTTGGCTAGCTCGACCACATCCAACCTGCCTGCATGTGAACCAGCCCGCCTGACGTCGCACTGACGTCAGGAAACCATGCAGCCTACCATAGACTGCTATAGTAAACTGGCCGAGGGTAAATATGGAAATTCACATGGAGCTGTGTGCTCTAATTGGTAGAACAGGTGGCGGTCCACATTGAGCCTGACTCATGATGGGTCTACAGAGGGTGAAGGCATGATCGGACGATCAAGGGTGCTATGATTTTGATCCAGTGATCGAGATTTTGGCGCTGACGGACTGCATCCATTCCTCCCAGTCTTAATCCAATGGCTATGGTGAGATCCCGATTTTAAGTAAGATTCTGAAGCCTTTCAAATGTTGATCCGAAGGCCCAGAAACCATCAAGAGGAAGATCCAATGGCTGTAATCAATTCCGACCGGATCTGGGTGATTTTGAAGGGTTTTAAAGTGATTTTTGGCTCATTTGATCGCCATCCAGTGGCTAGGCATGATCCAGACTTTAATTCGACTGATTTTAGGAGTTTTAAACCCAGTTTCCATTGAGATTTTGATCAAAAGACTACCTTTAGGGTATTTAAAGCCTAGGCTACCGAGCAATAGGGAGAGAACCTGAGAGAGGGGGGAATAAAGAATAAACAAGGGGAGAGAGAAATAGAGAAGGGAGAGTTTTTCTTTTTATTTTTCTTTCTTCTTTATTTTTTTCTTTCTTCTTCCTTTCCTCTTCAAATGACCAGTACATTGATCAAGTGGCTCTTCTTCTTCATCAAATTCTCCACACCAAGAGCAATGGACGACCAAATTCAGCAACAAGCAATCTTTTGTTTGGAATTTTTCATGCTTTTTATTTTATTTATTATTTTTAATCTTTTTACCATTAACTAATTTTTTTTTACTAAGGCTAAGGTGTAGACACTCCTTTGATATAATATTCATTATGATTTGCTTTAATTTTATATTTTGTTCATGAGGAGTATATAAATTTGCTCTTAATGCTTTTAGATTACTAGCCATCTTCTAATTGATTTGATGGGCATATATGATAGGGATCAAGTACGTCTTTGTCAATGCTTCTTGATTTATATACCTTATATTTTGAATCGAATTAGAATTCATATGCATCCAGAAAGTTTAGTGCACTTTGGATGCAACATATTTTAATTAGAGGATTTCATAGAGATTAGGGCATCGATATTTATTTACATTATGTCTTGACCAAAGGGTAGTTAATAAATATTGATAGTTTTGCTATGCCTGGACCAAAAGATAGTAAATATTCTAGGAGACTCCACCATCACATGAAATAAAATTAACCTAATTACCTAAATATTGTATTGACTGAGTTGGTGAATTGATTGCCTTAGTATCCCATTGCTCTTGAGTTTAAATCCTAAAAATTATACACTCTCTTTCTCCTTGCAATTTTATTAATTATTTTTTTTATTTTTTTTATTTTCTCTAATTCTTATAAATCGATTCTCTAAATAAAGCTTACGAAAGAGCTTTTCAATACTTATTTTCTAATCCTCTAGGGATGATACTCTATTCACTTACTTTATTACTTGATCGACTGGTACACTTGCCGTAGCGATAGATTTGCACGCATCAAGATTTGCTCCAAAGCCTGCCTCTTTTTTTCGGCCATTTTGGCCTCGACCTTCTTCCTTTTGTCATTCTTCAGGATGAGCTCCTCCTTCGCCTTCACTAGGGCCTAATCGGTGTCTCGGATCATCTTTAGAAGGCCCTAGACCCTGATGGATTTCTCTTTGAGGAGGTGGTCAATTTCGGCCTGATGTTCTTCCTGAAACTTCTCCACCTCCAACCTTTGATGGTTAAGCACCTTGATATTGGCAATCAATTGGTGACCTAATTGCAAAAAAAAGGAGAGAACAAATTACACTAATGAACGAGTACATGAACAAGTCAAAGAAATGAGATGAGGTGGTTACCTCAAGGAGGGTCCCAAGAGAGTGTTAGAAAATATATCCTAAAGCTAATCATTTAAATTATAGATTATTTGAATCAGTATATGAATTAATAAATAATAAATATTTTGCTTATTCATCAGAAAAGAGCTGTCTTCCTTAAATGAACTCCTAAATTATGATGATGTTCTTAAAATCACACTCAATTGATAAAGAAAGATTTATCAGATGCTTCTTAAATTATTCATGATCAAATGATAAGTTATTAATAAGGATGATAACTTATCGAGTGTAAGTCACTGTATGTCATATGCATTAGTTGTCCTCGTAACCAAGTGGTATGGAGATACTGGTATGATATGCAGATGAGATATAGAAGTATATCTGTACTGAACGTGATCAATGTAGCATCTACTATCAAGAATAGCTAGCTAAGGCCAAAGGATATAAGTATTCCTCTGACCTGAGATCACCATGGTGACTTGTAAGCAACTCACGATACTTTGTTGCCAACCTACCAGTATTTCTAATACAATAATAAAATATTTCTAGATATGATTGAGTACTTGTAGAGTGGGTGTGTGAGTCGAGATGGGATTGACCACTCCTGATTAACTTCAGAAAGTGAATGTCTCACTATATATCAATTTAGCAAAATCTAAGCATGGGTAATCCTCGTGAGGAGTCACGGGATTTGTAAAATTTTAAAATATAATATGGATGACTTGTATGAGTGTTGACACCTTACTCGAAGTTGTCTTGAGCATTATTGATCAAAGGGATGAATTATATGGTAACCATAGGCCAGAGTTCTAAGAATGTTACTTTTCACATATTCAACCTATCCGGACATCGGGTACCATTGCTAGATGGTCATTCTGATTGGTATAGAAATTGGTTTCTACACTATCGACTTAGGTTTGAACCTATGAGGTCATACACATTAGAGGTTGTTATCTGATCGGATGATTGATCAATGATTTAGAATCATTCTTAGGTCAAATAATCAATACGATTGATGTTTGACCTAATGCAAGTATTATAGGAGGATCAATTAGCAATTAGATTACTAATTGGCTCAACTTAATTAAGCAATCAAGCTGAGATCAAGTCTAATTAAATTAAATTTAATTAGAATTAGATTGGACTTAATTAGAATAAGCCTAATTGATTTATTGGATAAGCCAATTGCAAGAAAGAACAAGTCTTAGTTCACTTAGGACTTGAGTGCACCTAATTTTTAATTTGATTAAAAATTAAATCAGATATAAATTTGATTAAATCTAATTTAATTAAGATTATAATTAGATTAGAATTTCTTATTAATTTGGTTGACTCAAAACTATTTTGAATTAGATTTAAAAAGTTTTGACCTAGTCAAAATAGGAGAGTCCTAGTTAGATCAGGACTCCTCCTTTCCTTATGCCACCTAAGAGCCCACGCCCACTTTTTTATTTTTTGATGTTTATGTGAAAATTCCCATGACTAAGAAAGATTCTCCATGCCCCATATCTGGTGGATTTAGAATAAATTTGACTTAGTCAAATTTAAAAATTGGTTTTGACTTAAACTCTATTTGATAGAGTCCCAAATTTTCAAAACACTTCCTTTCCTTATGGGATTTTTTCTCCATGCCTCCCTTTATTTTTGTTGCCACTTTTATTCTCCTTTTTGCATGTATTTTGCTGGTGCTTGTGTCTGAAAAAGGGGGAGGCATCCAACTCCTTAACTTCTTTATTTTGAACCCCTAATAGTTAGGGATTTGACCAAGTCTATGTTTGTTATGGGAGTGCCATCATTTGTGGAGTATGGGTGTGACAAACCATCTGATATCTCATGAAAAAATAGAGAGAAAAAGGGAGAAGGCATGGAGATCATGGGCACCAAGTTTCTTGGAGAAAAGGCTTTCATTAAGACATTAAAAGTTGATGTCTTGAAGAGACAAAGGTAAGAGAAGATTGTCTTCCCTTGTGATTTTCTTTCAAGATTGTCTTTTTTTTTTTTTTTTTTTATGAGATTTTTAATGAGAGAAATCTGAGAGAGAAAGGGAGAGGGCATGGGGATGAGTGCTCTAAGGAGTTGGGGCATGGTGGTCCTCTTCGGACATGATCTGATCATGTCCTGATGATGACAGAAGAAGAAGAGAAGAAGGTTTTCTCTTAGGATTTCTTTGAGAACCCTTCTTCTTCATTTTTTTTATGAGATTTTTTTCATAAGAAAAATCAGAGAGCAAAAGATCTAGAAGCATAAGAAAATTCTAGAGGTGAAAGCTTCCTCTTGTCTTGACATGGAGATGTGTTCAGGACATTAATGGTTGATGTCCTGAAAGAGAGGATATGTCTTCTCTTAGGACTTTTCTCCTAGCTTTTATTTTTTAATTTTTAGGAGATCCAAGGGGTTGGATTTGTCTCTCGATCCTCCTTGTGTTCTTTATCTCTTGGATTATCCAAGAGATCCAAAGAATATTTTTTTTTGATTAACCATCAGAAGGGATCCGTGAAAAGGTAGAACTTTGAGCGGATCTTCATTCGACGAACCTCCGATCTGTGTTGCAGCTTCGTGTGGAATATCCATAGAGGTCAGATGCACTATGTGGCTCCAAGCAATAAAGGATGACATCAATTTTTAGCCATGGAGTTCTCGACCCACACAAAGGTAAGAGATTTGTTCTCATCGCTCACCTAGATACGATCTAGAGTTTTTCTAGAACTATTCTAGATTTAGGTATTGATTTGATCAATACCAACCAACATGATTTATTTTTTGGATTTATTGATGATTCATGACATGTTGTAGATCCTTGATGTAGGATTTATTGATTAGATCATATGCATAATTAGATTAAATTATTTAATCTATGTCTTTCACTGCTTCTAAATTTGACAAAGTTTCAAAATGTATGCATGAAATCCTGCATGCTTTCAAACAGTGGTATTAGAGCATCAAGGTTCTTGTATGACATGATCATATTTGCATCAAAATAAATCTAAAACTAAAAATTAAAGATCACATATACTGATATAAGGTTGTCCTGTTATAAGGTTAACTCCTTATAATGAGAAGGTTGTCTTAGTATGTGCTGATCTAAATTTTTGAATTATAAATAAGTTAGATGTGATTTAAATAATTTTATGATTTATTTTTTAATTTTTAATCTAAAATTAAATAGATGTTAGATCTTTTTTAGATTATTTAGATTAGATCTAAATAATGTAAGGTCGCACATACTAATTATAAGGTTGTCCTGCAATAAGATTTATCCCTTACAATGGAAAGGTTGTCCTAGTATGTGCTGATCTAAGAAACCTAAATCATAAATATGTCAGATGAGATCCAAAATAATTTATAATTTATTTTTATATTTTAAATCTAATATTGATTGGTTTATGATCTAATTTTGATTATTTAGATAAGATCTGAATAATATGTGTTTTATGTTCTAGATCTAGATCCTCTTAAAGCATATTTTGATATGTAGTTTTGTTTCATGAATCTAGTTTATATACGTATGACATATATATTTTGTGAAATTTAAATTGAGAACTTACTTTCTACAAAATTTTAGATTCAAAATCCTAGGACATGATCTAAACATTGAAATAAATCAGATCTAAAACCATGAATTGAATTTGATTCAATGTAAATTATTTACATGACTTGAAAATTTTTCAAATAATGAAATCAGAAACTAGTTCTGAGGTTTCAAACCCCAACCCATAAGCCTTGAACTTAATTGAGAATTAAGTGATTGGTTAGGATCTAGGTTTGTGATTTGCATATCCTAAGATAATTTCATAAAATATGGGTTAAAGGGTAATGGGTTAGCTTTGATCAGGTCATTAATTGGGTTAGACCTTGGGTTAGATTAAATATGGACTAAGTTATAAAATTGATCAAACCTAATTAATAGTTAATTAAGATTAGGTCATTTCTTTTCTATAGATCAATTCAATAGTTATAGTTGATCATAGTCCATACATCTAATAAATGGATCTGATTGTGGCTCAGTGATCGAGCCCAAGTCTTTAGGCAGACCAAATCAAAACTAATAAACTAATTGGTATCTAAGAAAAGTATGGCATTCCAAAATCGATGGTATTTAATTGGCAGCCCGCTTACCTAGCCATTTTTTATGGTGTCTAAGGCAAGCTTTAGCAGACCCTCCTACCGATCTTACTTACCTAGCCAATATGATTAGTTAGCTTTTGATTAGGTTGCTCATTGATTCATGCTAACCCATGTCACATAGGTAAATCAGTGAGACTAATTTTGATTAATAAGATTGATTTTGATCAGTAAGACTGATATAGGTGCTCATGGACTGAAATTGATCCTAGTCCTCATTAATGACTTGAGAAGTCAATGGGAGAATTTGACTTGATGAAGTCAGTGGGAGCAATTTGGTCCATATCCTTTCTATCCTCAAATCACTAATAATTTAAATCCTCTAAAATTATTAGGTTCTTAAAATAATAAAATTATGAAGATAACTGAGTCATAGCCTCTCATTAAATTAGATGATAATGGGTTCATTAACTCAATAATCATTGGAGGCGCAAAGGCCTGGTGCTTATTGACTAATAAACTTATCATTCATAATATGATAACTTAGAAGTGTCTCTCTAATGGTGGTTAGGTTGACCAACCAAAGTTGGGCTTAATCATTCGTTGGTTAGATGCACCAAGTATGTTCATGTTAATGGTTGGGGCAAAATTAAATTACTAGTGGTTATTTAGAGAAATAATTGGTTAAAGAACCTATCCGTAGATGCACATGGGTTGACTAACCAAAGTCGGGCTTGTGTGCAGTCGATGTGGATTCTAGTACCTACTGAAAAATTAAAGTAATTTTTTGAATTGGAGGTAAAGGCTACCAATTTGAATAAAATAGTGAGAGAATCTTTAGACTAAAGTCCAAGTCTCTAGGCTTAAAATAATTTATATATAAAAGATCATTGTTCTCTTTTTTATTTAGATTAAGGCTAAATCCTAATTGCTCCATTCATTGTTAGACAGTGATTGACTTATGGGGCCCAACTTCGATAATTAGTATCTAAACTAGAATTTGGTTCAGTGACATGAAAGGGTTTGTACTGTGACTTGTAAGTCCAATTAAAACAAAAGGTCCAAGACTAACCAGAATCAGGCAGAGTGCTTCTACTGTAAGAAGCAAGGTCACAGGAAGAAAAATTGTCTTACTTCCATTGACCTCGACAGACTAAACAAGAGAAAAGAGCAAGAAGTTGCTTATCAAGGATGTTATATGATAACATCTTTTAATTTTTTAGTTTCTAATTCTACTACATAGGTATCGAATATCGGTAGTCTCATGAAATTTATTGCAAGGACTACAAGTAAGTAGGAAGTTTAAAAATGGTGAGAGATTTTTGAATGTTTAGGATGGAAGTCCTGTTCCAATCTTAGCTTTAAGAATTGCCAAACCGATTTTCAAAAAAAATGTTGTCATTTAGATTGACTATCATTATTGTCCATTGTTTATAATGAATGTGATCTTTGATGGCCTTTTGACCAAAGATGATCATCATTTATTAATAAAAAAAGATTATCGTGATATTATTATGAATGATATTATAATAATATATGGATAATAAATAAATGACATTTAACATTAACACAACTTGTTAAGTATAATGTACACATCTAGCAAACACCCAAGATAGATAATATCAATTTTTCATTATGATTGCAGACAACCTATCTAGGTATGGGCACATCTAGCCTGAATTATTTGAAATGTTCAAATGATTCTATAGTGAAATAAAAAAAAATTAAAAAAGATATTATAATTCTTCGATTGGATCGAGGAGCCGAATAATTATTCAGTGAGATTTTGACATATCTAAGAGAGAATGAGATTCTCTCTCAGTGGACTCCTTTTGAAATACAGTGTATCGAAAAGGAGAAATCAAACTTGGTTAGACATAGTTTGATCCATGATGGAGTTTACTAATCTGCCTGTTTCAGAGTTATGATCTTGTGACTGCTTGTTTTACTTTGAAAAATGGTCCAAGTAAATCTATTGCATTGACTCCATTTGGGATATGGATCGGGTGTAGACCTAGACTCTCTTACCTTTGGGTTTGGGGTTGTCAGGTCTACATCAAATATTTGCACATAGATAAACTTGGAGCCTGGTCCCATAGGTGTATGATTATAGGGTACCCTAAGGAATCTAGGGGTTATTAGTTCTACCATGCTGAAGAATAAAAGTTAATCTCAACAGCAAGGCATCCTTTTCGGAAAAGAAGTTCCTTAGAGAAGGAACTGATGCCACTAAAGTTGAACTTAAGGAATTTCGATCGATAGGAAGAACCAATACAATCTAGTAAACCTATGGAATTAGATTTGATTATCTCAAACTCGGAGCCTATTAAAGTGGCACTATTAAGGAGATCCGGTAGAGTACTACGTTAGCTAGATAGATACTTTGGTATCTAGGTTCGGGACGACGATCCTGTCGAGCTTGATGAGAACAACGAGGATCCGATCATCTATATGGATGCTATGCAATGGTCTAACTCTGAGAAATGGCTTGGAGCCATAAAATTTGAATTAGAGTCCATAGGGATCAATAGTGTATGGACACTAGCTGATCCACCTAAAGGGATAAAATTCATTGGGTGCAAATAGATTTTCAAAAGAATCAGAGTGGTGCAGATGGGAAGATATAGACCTTTAAAGTCCATTTGGTAGAACATACATTTTGAACGTATGTCTTCATTATGAATGAAGATGGACCCTGCATCTATAAATAGGCAAATGATTCTATAGTGTTATTTCTTGTATTGTCTATGGATGGAATTCTCTTAATCGGGAATAACATTCCAGCATTACAAGAAATAAAGGTTTAGCTGTCATCTTATGTCTTCATGTACAAGATCAGACATAGTATATTCACTAAAGATGGTAAGCAGATATCAGTCTGATCCGTGTGAGAACCACTAGAAGATTGTAGGAACAATCCTTAAGTATTTGAGAAATACTAAGGTCCAGTGATTGATATATGGAGAAACTGACAAAAAACATGTGGAAGTTTTTGGTCCAATTTTAGTCATATAAAGACGACAGTAGGAAAGTGTTGGGTCATGAATTTACCCTAGAGGGAGGTGCAATCTATTGAAAAGATTCCAAGCAGGATATTGTAGCCTATTCTATTAGTAATGTAAAGTACATCATGGCATATGATGCTACCATGTAGGTTGTGTGGTGGCATAATTCATTAGCAAGCTGGGAGAGACACCCTCCACCAATGGTTCTATCCTAATGTAGCACTAAAGCCATCGCTAATGAACCAAAGGTGCACCATAGGATGCATACTTTGCATCACTATCACCTTAGATTTTGATCAAGGTGAGGTCGACTTTTAGAAGATCGATAGAAAATGAAAACTTGACTGACCCATTTACTAAAGCCTCAGAACTAAGGAGTTCTACACACTCAAGTGAAAGATAGTTATTTCATATTGTTCTAATTGACTTTAGTTCAAATGAAAGTTATTAGAAAATATGTCTTAAAGCCAATCATCTAAGCTGTAAATGATTGAAATTAGTATGTGAATTATCAAATAATAAATATTTAGCTTATTCATCATAAAAGAGCTATCATCCTTAAATAAACTCCTAAATTATGATGAAGTCCTTAGAAACACACTAAATTGATGAAGGAGGATTTATCGGATTACTCATAAATTATTCAGGACTAAATGATAAGTTATTAATAAGGACGATAACTTATCGAGTGTAGGTCATTGTATGTCATATGCGTTAGTTGTCCTTGTAATCAAGTGGTGTGGAGACATTGGTATAACATGCAGGTGAGATGTAGGAGTACATCTGTACTGAACGTGACCAATATAGCACTCTACTATCAATAGTAGCTAGCTAAGGCTGATGGATATAAGTGTTCCTCCGATCTGATATCACCATGGTGACTTGCAAGCAACTCATCGTACTTTGGTGCTAAACTATCTGTATTTCTCATACAATAACGAAAGGTTTCTAGGTATAGTTAAGTACTTATAGAGTCGATATATGAGTCGAGATGGAATTGACCACTCCTGATTAACTTTAGGAAGCGAATGTCTTGCTATGTTTTAATTTAGCAAAACCTAGGCCTAGGTAATCCTCGTAAGGAGTCACGAAATTTGTAAAATTTTAAAATACAATATGAATGACTTGTATGAGTGTTGACAGCTTACTTGAAGTTGTCTTAAGCATTATTGGTCAAAGAAATGAATTATACAGTAACCATAGGCCATGGTTCTAAGAATGTTTTTTGTATACATTCGACCTATCTTGACTTTGGATACCATTGCTAGATGATTATTCTGATTGATACAGAAAATAGTTTCTATGCAATCAGCTTACATTCGAATGTCACATACATTAGAGGTTGTTACCTGATTCGATGGTTGTCAAACAATCAATACGATTGATGTTTGACCAAATGTAAGTATTGCAGGAGAATCGATTAGCAATTGATTGCTAATTGGCTCAATTAGATTGAGCAATTGAGGTGAGATCAAGTCTAATTAAATTAGATTCAATTAGAATTAGTTTAGACTTAATTAGATTAAGTCTAATTGGTTTATTAGATAAGCCAATTGCAAGAAAGAACAAGTCCTAGTTCAATTAGGACTTGAGTGCACCTAATTTTTAATTTAATTAGAAATTAAATCAAATTTAAATTTGATTAAATTAAATTTAATTAGGATCCTAATTGGATTAAGATTGCTTATTAATTAGATTGACTCAAAACTATTTTGAATTGAATTTAAAAGATTTTGATCTAGTCAAAATAGGGGAGTCCTAGTTAGACTAGAACTCCTCATTTCCTTGCACCACCTAAGAGCCCACGCCCACTTTTTTATTTTGTGATGTTTACATAAAAATTCCCATGCCTAAGAAAGGTTCTCCATGCCCCATATCTGGTGGATTTAGAATAAATTTGACTTCATCAAATTTAGAAATTGGTTTTGACATAAACACTATTTGATAGAGTCCCAAATTTTCAAAACACTTTCTTTCTGTTGGTGCAGAAAACTATGGATGTCGGAATTAGCTGGAGTTGGAGAGCATTGACCCTAGATTGATTTTGATAATAAAAAAAGCATTTAAGTATAGATCATTAAATTACTAACATTCTTTATTGTAGTTGTAAATTTTAAGTGCTTATGTTAGATATGTGTGTGCCCTAGAAGCTAGAATTGGCTAACACTTGTAATACACTTCTAGGAACAAAATTATAATTTTAACTATAAATAATAAAATAAATTATTTTCTATCACATATGTGTATTTAGTGTCTGTGATACATCTCTTGAGTTAATGGTAATGATAATTCTTATTTTCAAAAGAGTTGAAAATTTAAGACAAGAATTTTCATTATTAACTCATAAAATGCTCCTGACCGTAGGATGATCATGAGGATGGTGATTGATCTGGAAGATTAGTGTACAATCGCTTCTTTATAGTAGGTGAGTCTTGATTCTATGGTGTAGAGACATTTGAGTGAGAGTACAAATACTCGTTAGAGAACGAGGGCACTGAGCGTGATCACTCTGAGTAGTCATAAGGAAGTCTACTTTCTCATCGATGACTAACTTGAAGCTGCAGTGCTGCATTTGATTCTTTGACCTGAGGTGCATCGGTAGTTCACCTTGAGGGTGTTATAGTTTGACTACACCATAACTCGGTCTCCTAGCCATTCAAAATTCTGAGGTGTATGTTGGCTATAGCATATTCATTGTAGAAGTTGGATTGCACCAAGATGGAATCTATCTACCTCGGTAGATAAGGAGCAGTCCTATGATGATCATAAGAAACAAGTCCATAAGTTCATGGCCATGGCAAAGAGTGAAATAATAGAAAGAGTTTCTATTAAGATTTTCACATCGGACTTGAATCAAATAATTAAATCATATGATAAAAATTAGGGTTTGACGAGTTCACCTTAACCCTAATTTGATCGGGGCTCAAGATAGAAGTACTTAATCACATAGGTAGTTGCACCAAGAGGTTCATTTTTAGTTTTGATGGGTTGCCACCATATACTACTAGGTATCATTGGTGGATTTTGGGAGTAATTAGAATGATTTAGATAATCGATCATTCTAGTTGCCTGAATTAGAAGAGTTCTGATCCATCGAAAGGAGTTTCGATGATGTTGATGATGGAGATCACGACATATCCCATTACCATAGAGAATTGAATCTAACTGAGTCTCACAAATAAGGGTTTGGATCTGGATATCATCAATTGGACTAATCCAGTTTAATTGATTTGTATTAGATTCAATTAAGTTCAAAAAAATCATGCTAGCACATGATTGAGCCTAACATTCTCCTTCTATTATCATTTGAAGTAGTCTCGATTGAGCCAAATGTATTTGTTCTCACTTAGGTATCTTTACCTAGTTTGATAGGAGCTTGTCCAAGGTAGAAAAAGATTATCTTAATTTATGAGATAAATTTGAGACAACACCTGCCATTTTCCATCACCTGCTAATTCTTGTCTTTTGACTTTGGTCAAATGTTGACCTTTGACCCTTGGACATCTGCCCATGTGTCATGCACTTATTAGAGAGTAGATAGAGGCTTGTCCCCTTATTGGATTTTGGAATGGAGGGGGTGCATGCCTAGGATGGCGTGCGTCCATCGATAGGGATGCCCGGAGTCCCATACGGATGGGACTCCAGGTTACTTCTTGGATTCAAACTAGGTGACCCTTACCTATAGACTTTGACCAGTCTAAGGCACCATCTAAGGATGAATCTATAGGATTCTCATCTGATTGGATCAGATGATATCATCCCACCAATCAGATTTAAATCTAATTGCATAAAGCAACGTGATTGGTCGGGATGATGCAGCACTGCATGGCGCAGTAGGGTCTATAAATAAACCCTATCTGCGCACAACTTTTTGTGATTTCCTCTTAGCCCATGCCCCAAGGCTGCATCTCTCCCTCTTCTATGCCATCTTTTGATCATCTCTCTCCTCTCCATGCCCAAGGAAGTTAGGCCTTTCAGTTTGCTGCGATCCAGGCAAGTAAAAGCTGACGAGAAAAGAAGAAGGCAGCACTACTGCAGAGACGACTACTGATCTTCAGAAGAAGTTTTGAAGATCCTCCAAATTAGAACCATATCTAATTTTTGGAGATATGATAAAGAAGGAGAAGATCTCTAGATCCAGCCCAAGTGGATATTGATAGAGGCCAGGCACTTGCGTAGCTAGATCCAGAACCTCGAGCAATCAGTAGGATCATCAATGGGTAATCAGATTACCCAGTATCAAGGTAACATTAATTTAGATTTAATTTAATTTAATTTTTTTATTTATTAGATCATAAAATTAGATCTAAAAAGTTTTAGATCTAATTTGGATCTAAGAAAAAATTTTTGAAATATGCCTATTGATCCAATTAGATTTGAACGAACTTGATCCGAAAAAATCTGATTTTTTCCTTTAACTGGTATCAGAGTCAGGTTGCATAAAATTTATTTAGATATAATTTAATCTAATAAATTAAGAATTTTAGATATCACATGAGATATTATTAGATCTAAAATTAAAAAATTAAAAAATTAATATTAATTAATCTATATCTAAAATGCATGAGATACATAACTAGACTAGGAATAGAATTATTCTATGTGTAGTCTAGTATAATCATAATTTTTATTTGATTAAATATAATTTTAAGATTTATTTCTTTACTATTTTTTGATCTTATAAATGTTATAATCAGATCTAAAAATAGAAAATAAATTAAATTTAATTTGTTCATATGAGATATGATAGTTGCATGTTTAGACTAGTTGTAGAATAGTTCTACAAAAGGGTCTAGATTAAATTTTATTTGATATGATCAAATTTAAATTTAATTTTTTAGATGATTATGAGATAGTTTAGATCTAAAAAATATGCATGATATGATGTATGCAAAATATATTTTAATTAGATCAATTTTTATACGAGATATATGCTTAGATCTAATTAGTTTTTGTAGATTAGTTGTATTTCTAATTAAGGCGTTCCCCTTGGCCATCCAGTCATAAGAACAAAGTAGGGTTTAAAAACCCTCTCCTTTCATTTGATGGGGTGTTCTTATGATGTGTAGCGGTGCTGCGCATTTATCCTTAATCAGAAATTAAAAATTTACTTTCTGCAAAATCCTAGATCCTAAAACCCTAGGATCTTATTTACATATTTTATTTATGAACCCTAAACTTAATTAAAAATTAAGATTATGAAACATATTAGATCTAAAATTAAAAATTTTTAGATCTAAGACATGTTCATAAAATTGGGTTCGGGCTTGGATAGCTCAATTAGGTCTAAGTGGTTGATCAAACTGAATCAAGAGTTGGTTAGATAGGATCAACAGTGCTTAAATTGATCAGTCTAATAGGATTAAGTCTGGGTCAAGATCGAGTCACGTGAGTGATCGATTAAGCTAAGACCTAATTAGGCTCAGCAGTTAGAGTCTGGATAGTAGGCTAACCCGATTAGTTCTGGCTCAATAATTTAGTGTCTAAGGTAAGTTTGGCAGATACGATCGACTGGTTTTTAATTAGGAGCTACTCGACTCGAATGCATTCTTATCGAGTTAATGGCTAATCCCTTCCATCGGTCTCACTTACCTGGCCATGTTTGTTAACTTAGTTCTGATCTGAGGTGGTCAATAATCCAAGCTAACCCATGCCACTAGGTTAGTCATAATGGTTATAACTATGTCAAGTCTAGTTTAATGAGATCTAAATCAAATCTCCCTAAGAAAAGATTAAGTGTAAGGTCTTCCACCATTGTAGATGTATGGGCCCTTTCCGGGGTTGATTATTCTCGTTTGGTTATAGTGGCTTAGTTGCACCAGAAAGATGCAACCATGTCTATTAAGCATTGGATGCTACAGGTTCGAGGATGGACTGGGCTCAATATTCTGGATATCGTGAGAGATCCAATTAGAAATCCAATCTATGCAAATGGTGGGTCTGACTTAACTAAAGAGTGGATCAATATTCCAGACATGGTGAGATTCATGAATTAGAGACCAAGTTGGGGTGCACCATGATTAGAGAATCATTGAACAAGAGTTGTTCACTCATTGGCTAACCCATCACCAATAACTGTTAGGTGAGGTGATGAGTAAGTCGGTGGGACTGCACCATCCACTAGAAATCAGTAATCATGGAGATTTTTGCATCTCTACAGAGGGAGTGTAGGGATCCAAGAAAATAGTGGAAGCTAATTTATTTAAAAATAAAATTTCTAAATAAATTGGTTAAGTCTTAATTATAATATCTAACTAGAAAACTTTGGACTCTCTACAGAAAAATGTCTGCATCCAACCCATTAGCATGAATCCTGGACACCCATAGACTGACCGAACCAAATTACAAGGATTGGCTTCGAAACTTCAAAATTATTTTGGGTTTCCGAGAAGTTAACTCATGTATTGGACCAAGGACCCTCCCACCTTACCTGCTCGTCCATCCACTGAACAGAGAACGTCTCTGGATAAGTGGACAGATCAAGATAATAAGGCCAGATACTACATGTTGGGCTTGATGTCTGATGAACTTCAGCGCCAACATGAAAATATCAAGACTACTCACCAAATATTGGCTCACCTATAGGAGCTGTTTGGTGAACAAAGTCGCGCAGCTAAGTATCAAGTTACTAAATGATTGTTCAAGGCTAAGATGTGTGATGGGCAGTCAGTCCAAGATCATTATCTAATGATGATCAAGGACTTGAAAGAGCTTGAGAAGCTCGGAGTGAGGTTGGACTTGGATCTACAAAATGATATAATTTTGCAATCCTTGATTGATGCGTATGGATAGTTCATCATGAACTACCGGATGAAGCATAAGCTGGATCTTGACTCGATTGCGTTGTTATTTCTTGGTATGCTAGGGCCATCAATCTTCTTGGAAAGATGAATGCATGCTGAAGGATATAAACCCCTCTTAGAGTTTCCATGCTAAGACGTCTTTAGTAAGCACTTTCCTTTGTAACAGTTTCTGTAAAGTCCTAAGCATCCTATTCGGTCTATCTCTATAAGATATTTAATTCCTAGAATACAAGGCATGCTCTTCCTAGGTCTTTTGGAGAATCTTTTAGGAATAACATATTTTAACTGTGGTCAAATGGGAATTCACTCAATGAAGGGGATGTCATCTACGTACAATACGAGAAAGATAACAGCGCTCCACTGACATTTGAAGACACATGGCTCCCTCATTTTTGATGAAACCAAACAAAGTTTGATCACAATCATTAAAATGAGTATTCTTAGCTTCCAGATGCGCTTAAGTCCATATGATGACCTTTGCAGCTTGCATACCTTATGATCATCATCATTGATTGAATAAGTGTCATATAGATACTTCCTCAAGATTATCCATTTACAAATCACTATTTTCACATCCATTTCGTATTTCATATGTCGAAATAAGCTGCAACAGCAAGCATTGTGCGAGTATGGATTTTTAGATAGCTACTGACGAAAAGGTATCCTGATGTCATATGCTTCGCTTGACTATAACCTTTTGCCACTAATCTAGCCTGAATTGTTCTCCAATTTTCTCATTCTGCATCATCTTTCTGTGTAATCTATGTTGTTACATTTATCCAATTAGGTTTTTGATTATTCTGTTCTGAATGATTCTTCCAGGTCCTAGATCTTGATTTTGACGTGCATGAGTAATTTCTACATTCAATTGACTTCTAATCCTTCTCAGAGTCGATATCACGAATCGCGTCGTTTATATGGTGTTGGGACATTTTACCATGAACGTGTCTCATTTTTCTCTTATGAGTGAATCATTCATCTACTATCTTGCTGTAGAATCTGTTTAAGCTGTTGAATGTATCGCGCTTTCTTCAGGTGGGATTTCATGTTGTATATATTCTTTTTTCAATTTAATCGAGTTTTTGTTTTTTTTGGTTTTTTTTGTTCTTTTTTTTGTGTTTGGTTGTGGATATGAGGTATTTTAATGTGATTGGCTAACCTGATTAGTCGTTGATTTGTTGTGTTCTTTGAGGTTTTTTTATCTTTTTTTGTTTGTGTATGACTTTCTTCTTGCTGAGCTTGATTTACTTTCCTAATCTTTTGCCTTTATGTTTTGTTGTCTTGATTATATTACTTTTTTTGTTATGAATAAAAAAGTGCTCATGTTCGATTCTATAATTTGCTAGTTTGTGCTGGAGTCATCTTTAGAATTGTTATGTGGATTGAATTGAGGTAACTAATGACTCTTTAGGATATCCTATAAATGGAGCTCTAAGCCTATAAGTCTAACTTATCCGCTTGTTGTCTTTTGGACACGGAGTCGGACAATCCCTAAAGTTCTAAGATGATCTAGACTTAGTTTCTTCCATGCCAATATGTCATATCATATGGTAGAATGATTTTTAGAGGGAACTCTATTCCAGTATGTATAATGCAGTTAACACGAGTATCCCAAAGAAAATCAGCGAAGGTCTATGAAGCTCATCAGATGAACCGAATCTAATAGGATTCGTTTCCTCCGTTCTGAAACCCATTGGTGAAGGTGTTCCTAGTGGAGTCCATTGAGAGACTATGCACTTTCCTTGGAAGATAGTCCAGAAAAATTCCTCTGACTTAAGGTATTCACCTCCTCGATCTGATTGCATAAACCTTAATGGTTTCTGTTGCTTTCTACTTTATGTCTGAATTTTTTGAACTTTTCAAAAGTCTTCAAACTTATACTCTCATATAGATACACATACCCATCACTAGATAAATCATCGATAAGGTTATGAAGTAGACATAAGTTGCCTCTTGCTTGACAATCAAATGGGGCCGCATACATCTAGTATGTTCTAGGACAGGAAGATCCATGGCACTTTCCCATGTCCTAAACAAAAGGAAGCCTTAGTCCATTTTGCCATAAAGATAAGGATCAAAACTTGGATACTGATCAAAAGTTCAATGGACTCAAATAGCTCGATTTTTCTTCAATTTTGTTAACCTACTCTTCTACTATATGACTAGTCTTTAGGTGCCATAGATAGTCTATCATTTGGACTATCCTGGTCATTTTTGATTTTTATGGCATTCCACATTTTGCCTCGAATTAAAAATTAGATACATCAACAATGTAACTGATAAATGAACCGTAATAAGAAAAATCATTTGCAATTTAATTTCTTTCATAAAGTAAGGTTTACCAATGGTCCTTAAGAACTATATTACATAGCCTTCTAATGCAAGGCAAGAACAAAAATCAAGATTCTTGCTTATTGCATAGTACATAACATGTCTTTTTAATACTAAGTCTACCCAGATGGTAGTCGAAGAGGGTATGTTTCCATGGCCATGACAATAATTCTCTCCATTTTCGATGCGCAGGATCTCTCACCATCCTCAGCTCCTGCTATCCTCAAGAACATACTAGAAGTGCAACAGCGTGTACTAGACCCAGATCAATCAAGCACCCAGACTGGATCACAGAAGAAATCGTAAGGTTAGACTCTAATGATGAGCCTACCTCCCAGAAGAACCTGCCTCCTTCTTGGAGGGTGGCCATGGTAAGTAGGGTAGTTCACTTCCATGACCGCGTCATTGTTGCAATAAAAATATTTTCTTTGTCGCGCCTTTTTCTTTAGCTCTGCCTTTTTTCTTTCCTCCTTCACCTACATTTTTTACATACTTTTCTTCTTTCCAAAAAGCTTTTCCTCTAGAAAAGTTCATATTCCATAGCAAGCACTAAGCCCTTTAGAATCTTTTCATGGAAAGCTCAGTGGTAATTGCATGTTCATAAGTTGCTAAGAAATTTTGAAGTTTATGTATAT
>QRFJ01005647.1:0-19806 GCA_006176705.1 Cocos nucifera
TGATGCATGTTTATAGATTAAACTATTTTAATCTAATTTTACTTTTACTGCAATTCTGATTTGAAAAAGTTTTTAAATTACATGCATGAAACCATCCTATTCTAACATAATCTAGGGTGTATCACTTGCCCTCCACTTCTGAGGCTGAGGTATGTTTTTGGCTAAGGCAAAGGTAGTAGAGATTGTTCTTGTGCTCACCGTGGTGTTGGTTGTTAAGATGGATATTGGAGACTTGGGCTTTGACTCTTCAAGGCTGATGCTACAAGAATCTTCGGAATGGGGCTATGTTGAGGTTTGCCTCGAATAAAGCACCAGATAAGGCAAGGAGTCCTAACATCATATACCACCATGGTTGTCCCTCGAGAGGCCACAACTTAGGCGGACAATTGGACATATGCATTTATGGAAGATGTGCATGCACCTCCACTTTCTGAGAGGGCATCATGGTGTGCAAGCCTTTTGATGCAATGATTGGATGTTTCGATGATCTCGATCTAGATGGTGTTCTTGTTGGAGTTCTTCTTCTAAGCATGGAGACTTGGAGATCAGCAACCAAGCCCTTAGGCATGGAGTCCTTGGATGGTGGTACAAGAGGGGTGGCAAGGATGAGATGAGGTGCCCTTAATCCAAACCCTAGATGGAGGCACTAGGATTTTTCCTTATGGATGAGACTTGGGCGGCACCCCATAGGCTTGTTTGTGGTGTGAGATATAGAGAGAGGAGAGAGAGTTTTTGAGGAGAAAAGCTACTGATTGTATATCTCTTTCATTAATACATCAAGAGGTATATATACAAGGCTTTTACGTTTCCTAATCAAATTAGGAATCCTTTCCTCATCCAAATAGGAAACTTAATAAAGCTAATAAATCTAGCTCAAAAACTTTCATGGCTAGGTCCACATATGAAAGCACTCACCCAAGCCCATGTACACCTATGACTTGCATGCTCATATCCTCTTAGACCTAAACCTAGCCCAATTAGCCTCTCAAGACCCCCTAAATCTGGATCTCAAGTATGTGAAGACTAAATACCTCCACCCTAGGACTCAAATTAGCCCTTGACATATAGAGTTAATACCTTAGCTCCTCACCTGGCATCCCAAAGGCTTGGGAGCACCACACAGGAGTTTACAATCTCTACCTTGGGACTTCAAAGCCTTTGCATACTCAACCTAGTTCGTTAACCACATTAGCATCCATATTTGATTTTTGTATAGGGACTACTTCTTTCTTGACATAGCTTGAACCAACCTATCTCTGTCCTAACTTGCCACAGCCTCCTCATAAGTTTAAAGGTCCCCATTCACTATCATCAAAGCATAAGACATTGATTCCTTGAAGCCACATCTCTCCGGTTGCCTTATATTTCGCTTAGGCTGGTGCAGTGCAACCCCGACATTGGTGCTGGAATTTGGCTCCTCCCTTTGCACCTCTCAACCTTTACCATGTGTCTCAGGCCCCTCCACATGTGGAGACATCTATGGATGGTGCTCTACCTGCAAATCAAGTTCTCTTGGTGCACCTATAAAATGCAAAATAGTATAGAATATTAGCGATACACCACTACCCTGCTGGACCTCTTGCAACACCTACTATTCTTAATGGAATATTTGTAGGATTTCTAGCTCTACTTTCAAAAATTTTTCAAAAATTATCATGTAGCAAAAATTTAAAATTAATCTAATTAATTTTAAAAGCCATTGATCATATCAATAAATCCTACAATTAGGATCAAAATGTTATATACATACATTTAAAATCTAAAAACTAAATTAACATGCAGTAAAATATTTTTACTGTTCTATGTTTGGAGCACGATACCTTATGCGGGTAGCCGAACACCATAACTAAAATACTGCCAGAGAGGTTCTCTCATTGTGACATAGCCACACAAGTTGTCTAGCTTCCACTGATGGTCCACATGAGGTCCCGATCTCGATCAGCTCCTCTCGAGTGCTAGCTCGACATCGGATGCTTTGATGATTGATCTTGAGGGAACACCTTCAATCTCCCTCTACCAATTATTTGGATGCTCCAAATCACTAGCAGAGATAGGAGAAAGATAGAAGAGGCTCTCCAAAAAATTTGTGGGCTCACAACACTCATAGCTCATAGAATCGATCCTTGAACCCTAGGTCGAAACCCTAAGGCTGCACTCTCAGTCAAACTCTGCACACTCTCTATTTTTCTTTCTCTCTAGATTTTTTTGAACTTTTCTCATGCAAAGGAGGACTCTCGTGCAGAAGGGGAACTTCTCTTTCTTATGTGTGCACACGCCTCAAAAATCCCTCCTTTTATTTGTGCTAAATCAACATAGAAAGCATGTGGAGTGGATAGGATTAGGTTGTTGTTCATTCTAAATCAAACTCTCTTTGAATTTAAATTGCGACAACCTAAGTATTATCTACTAGGGCATGAGAAACTAGGCATGCGCCCCCCTGTGTGTGGAGAATATTTCATGAGAAACACTTTCTTGTAGAAATTCAAATGGGTGCAAATATGGGTGATGTGGTGGGTAGACTAGTCAAAATAGTCTCAAGAGAACCTTATCTAATTAAGACCAACCCAAACCAATTTGGCTAGGCCTAATTAGATCAGATTAATCCAACTTATTTAGGCTTAATTAAGATTAGTTAAATCTTAATTAAACTAAAAACTAATTAAGCCCGATCCCTGAGCAAATCAAGGACTAAACCTCCTCGGTGATTACGTCATCACATAATCTAATTAGGTCAAACCCAACTAAATCCAATTCAATTAAACTTGAACCAAAATTCATTACTTAATCAAATTAAGTTAATTAGTAATTAAATTACTAATTAAACCTATCATAAATATAGAGTCTAAATCCAGTGGGTGTCTGGATAATAGAGTCCCATCAAAATAAAATTCTTAATCGAAGAGTCCCAAACCAATGGAACTATTGATCCCAGTATTCCAAATAAGTGGAACTCATGATCACAGAGTCCCAGACTAGTGAAACTCTCGATCATAAAGTTTTAGACAAGTAGGACTCGAAGTCTTAATGCAGTAGAACTCTCGATCGAAGAGTCCTGATCTAGTGGAACTCTTGACCATAGAGTCTCAGTCCTATGGGACTCCTCACCAGCCATCAAATCAAGTAGGAATCTTTAATGTGTGTGAACCCATAGGTTCAAACCTAAGTCAATAACATAGAAATCGATTCCTATACCAATCGAAGTGATTATATAGCAATGGTACTTGATGTCTGGATAGATTGAATAGTCATAATTGCAACATTCAGAACTAACGCGAATATGGTTATCGCATAATTCATCCCTTTAACCTCTGTATTTAGGATGACTCTGAGTTAAACTGCCAACCCTAAAAAATACATCCATATCATGTCTCAATGCAATCAGTCCTATGGTTTTCACTAGGACTATCCTGGCCAAGGCTTTGCTAAATTGAAATACAATTAAACTCAAGTCCTAAACCCAAAGTGGTCAATCCCATCTTGATTCACACATCGACTCCTCAAGTACTTGACTGTGCTCAGAAATCTTTCGTCATTAAACTAAAAATTCAGATAGCCCGATATCAAAGCATATTAAGTTGCTTGAAAGTCACCATGGTGATCTCAGGTTGGAAGGATACTTATACCCATATCCCATCAGAGCGAATCTTAATAGCAGAAAGCTCCAAAGTTTGTTACATTCAATTCATATGTACCCCTACATCTTACTTGCATGCCATACTAGTATCTCCACACTCCTTAGTTAAGAAGATAACCAACCCATGTCACGTACAATGACCTATACTGGATAAATGTTGTAGTCCTTAGTAACAATGTATCGTTTAGTCACGAACAGATTTAAGGACTAAACGATAAATCCTTCTTTATCAATTCTAAATAATCTTAAGAATTTTATCACAACACATGAGTTTATTAGAAGATACAAATAATTTATGATGAAAAATGCTAAAATAATATTTATTTATTAATAATTTATATATAAATATAAAATATAGCTCAACCATCAAGAAGCTAACGATTGGCTTTGGGATACTATTTCCAACAATCTTCCACTTAGACTTAAGCCAATCGATACAGTATCTAATATCCATCTTTGACTTAAAGTCATCAAACTCCTTCACTGTAATGGCTTTAGTGAATGGATCAGCTAGATTCTCCATTTTGTCAATCTTTTAAAGATCGATATCATCTCGATCCACGATCTGTCGGACAAGATGATAGCAACGCAGAATATGCTTCGTCTGCTAGTGTGCCTTTGATTTCTTTACCTGAGCAATGGTACCAGAGCTATCGCAATAAAGCAGAACTAGACCATCAAGGGAGGATGCTATTCTGAGCTTAATGATGAACTTCCTTAGCCACAATGCTTCTTTGGCAGCATCTGAGGCAGTGACATACTCTGCCTCATAAATTGAGTCGGTCATAGTGTGCTGCTTGAAACTCTTCTAGCTGATAATTCTACCATTAAGGATAAACACATATCCTAACACATTTTTGTTGTCATTATGATCAGACTAGAAACTAGAGTTAGTAAACCTCGCAAGTTTCAAGTCCAACTCACCATAAACAAGCCACTGGTCCTTAGTATTTTTTAAATACTTTAGGATGATTTTAACAACATTCCAGTGGTTCTTTCCTGTATCAGACTAGTATCTACTCACTATCCCTAGTGACTATGCCACATCTAGTCTCGTACATGTCATGGCATACATGATAGAATCTACTACTGAAGCATATGAAATTTTACTCATATGCTCTCTCTCTCTTGAGGTGTTGTCGGATAATTCTTCTTCGAGAGAAAAATTTCATGGTCTATCAGTAGATAGTCTTTTTTGGAATTTTTCATGCTGAACCACTTCAGCACCTATCTATGTACGTGAATTAGGACAATCCAAGCAACCACTTAGATCTATCTCTATAAATTTTTATCCCTAGGATGTAGGAAGCTTCTCCCAAGTTCTTCATAGAGAATTATGACGACAGCCAAATCTTTATTTTCTGTAATGCAGGAACATTATTTTTAATTAAGAGAATATCATCCACATACAATACAAGAAATATAATAGCTAGACAATTAGTCTACTTGTATATGCAGGGCTCTTCTTCATTCTTAACAAAGCCATATATTTTGTTTGTCCTATCAAAACATATATTCTAACTCCAAGATGCCTGCTTCAATCCATAAATGGATCTTTGAAGCCTACATACTTTAAGTTCATCTATGGATGTGAATCCTTCAAGTTGTATCATATACACCTCTTTGTTCAGCTCTCCATTCAGAAAAGCTGTCTTCACATCCATCTACCAAATTTCATAGTCCAGATGGGCAGCAATCACAAGTATAATCGGAATGAACTTGAGCATTATCATAGAAAAAAAATCTCATCATAGTCTATACCATAATGTTGATGATATCCCTTGGTAATCAAACGGGCATTATAGGTCTCCATCTTCCTGTCTGCTACTCTTTTCATTTTGAAGACCCACTTACACCCAATGAATTTTATCCCTTCGAGTAGATCAACCAATGTCCATACATTATTTACCTTCATGGACTCTATTTTGGATTTCATGGCTTCAAACTATTTCTTAGAATCAGATCTCTACATTGCATCCATATAGATGATCAGATCCTCATCATTCTCATCGAGTTCGATAGGATCATTATTTTGGACCAAAAAATCATAGTATCTGTCTGACTGACATGGTACTCTACCAGACCATCTTAAGGGTGCAGGTTCACTAGGCTCCGAATTTAATTTAATCAAATCTAGTTCAGGTTCAGCTACTTATGTTGGTTCTTCCACCTGTTGAACATCTTCAAGTTTGACCTTTGAGACGTTAGTTCTTTCACCAAGGAACTCCTTTTTCAAAAAAACTATCTTAAGGCTAACAAACATCTTTTGCTCATCAACAAGGTAGAAATAATATCCTTTGGTCTCTTTTGGATACTCTATAAAATTATACTTATCAGACCTAGGTCCAAACTTGTCCGTTACTAAATGTTTGACATAAGTTGGATATCCTCAAACCCTAAGGTGTAAGAGTACTGGCTTATGCCTTGTCCACATCTCATATGGCATAGCTATAGACTTACTCGAAATCCTATCTAGAATGTAACAAGCCAACTCGAGCGCATATCCCTAGAAGAAGATCGATAGACTGGCAAATCTCATCATGGATCGAACCATGTCCAACAGGATTTGATTCCTTCTTTCAGATACACTATTATGCTATCGTATTCCAAGAGGAGTCCATTGGGAGAGAATCCCATTCTTTCCTAAATATATCTAAAACTCACTAGAAAGGTACTCACCCCCTTGATCAGATTGAAGAGTTTTAATATACTTTCTAGTTTGCTTTTCTACCTCATTATGGAAATGTTTGAACATTTCAAATGATTTTAACTTGTGTTTCATTAAGTAGACATACCCATACCTAGATTGATCGTTAGTGAAAGTTATGAAGTAAAAATATCCACCTTTAGCATAGCTCATGGGTCCACATACATCAGAATGTACTAGATCTAGGAGTTCATCAGCTTGCTTACCCTTTTCAATAAAAGGTGACTTGGTCATCTTACCAAGAAGATAAGACTCACAGGTCAAAAGTAATTCAGAATCACCAACTTCAAAAATTTTCTCTTAAGTCAACCTGTTTATTCTGTTCCTCTTAATATGACCTAGCCTACAGTGCCAAATGTAGACTTCAGATATATCATTAACTCTAGGATATATACTAGAGGACTGAACCATATTAACAGACTGTGATACTATATAAATACTGTTATTCAATTATCCAACAAAAATCGTAACACCATTCAAAATGATATTACAAAATTTTTTTTTTATAAAAAATTCATAGCTATTCTTGGTCAAAAGGCCTACAAAGATAATATTCAACAAAAAGCTTGGACAATAGTGACATTTATAAAGAATAACTTGATGAGAATTGATTACAAGGTTCATGATTTTTAAAGCTAGAACTGAAACTTGTCTTCCATCTCCAATATTTAGGAATCTCTCACCTTCATCAAATCTTCTACTGATCTGCAAAACCTGCATCAAATTATAAATATGAAAAGGGCTTCCAGTATCTAATACCTAGGCAGTAGTATCACATATTAAAAAATTGCAAGGTGTTATCATATACCTTGCCCAACAACTGCTTGCTTCTTTCTCAACCTATTCGGGCCCAGGGAGATAATGTACTAAAGATAATTTTTCTTCCAGTGCCCTAACTTCTTATAAAAGAAGCACTCTGTCTAGCTCCGATTAGGCTTGGGCTTCTTTGTCTAATCATGTGCAGACGTCCCAACATGTGGCTGCACCTTCTTATTCATATTCTTCTTGTTCCTTTTTCTTTTCTAAAGGGTCGATGATCAGAAGAAGACTCTCTTACTACATTCACTGACTCCTTATGGAGCTGGTAATCCTTCTCAAAGTTTTGTAGCAATCCCAGCAAACCATGATAGTTAACTATAGATTTTGTCATTTTGAAATGAGTAAGGAAGAGGAGGAAGGACTTGGATAGAGAGTTTAGAATCACATCTTTTCCAAGCTGCTCATGCAAGAAAAAGTCAAGCTTGCTTAGATGCTCAATCATCTTGATCATGTACAATACATGATCGATGACTGATACCTCGTCCCTCATCCAAGCATTTAAAATGGTACAACTAGTCTTATGCCTCTCAATATCGTTAGGCATGCTAAAGGAGTCATTCAACATTTGAAGTATCTCCTATGGCTAGACATTTTCAAATCTACAACTGAACTTATCATTCATTGCCGCCAACATAATACACTAAATGATGGTGTGGTCGTTAAGTCATTTTTGGTAAGTATCTCGAATTGCCCCTTTAGCATTGGGAGCTGGCTCCTCAAGTACCAGATCTATCAAGATGTATAGAATCTGTTCATGCTCCAAGATGGTTTTCAACTTTCAAAACTAGCTATCAAAGTTGGATCCCATCAGTTTGTCATTGTCCAACAATGATTGGAATGACAGGATAGTAGCCATAGGTGCATAAAAAGAAAAATTATAACCTAATTAGTATATGAATTATTTAAGCCTAAAGAGTTAGACTTTAGTCTAAAGGTTCTCCTACTATTTTATATGAACTGGTAGTCTCTACCTCCAATTCAAGAAATTATCTTAATTTTTTAGTGGATACTAAAATTAATCCACATAGACTACACACAAGCCTGACTTTGGCCGATCAACCCATGTGCATCTATGCGTAGATTCATAATCAATTATTTTTCTAAATAACTTTTAGTAATTTTATTTTGCCCCAGAAATCCAATCAGTAGACTTTGGCCTCCACTGAAAAGATCTGACTAGGTCCAATCATTAACATGACCATATTTGGTGCATCTAACCAACAAATGATCAGACCCGACTTTGGTCAGTCAACCTAACCACCATTAAAAAGATAGTCAAATCATCATACTATGAATGATAATTTCATTAGTCAATAAGCACCAGGCCTTTGGGCCTCTAATGATTATTAAACTAAAAGATTTATTATTACTCAACTTAATGGGAGGCTATGACTTAGTTATCACCATAACTATATCATTTTTAAGGACCTAATAATTTTAGAAGATTTGATTAAATCATTTTAAGAAGAAGAGAGAAGATTAACTAGCCAATTTTGATCCTCCCACTGACGTCACCAAGTCAGATAAAAAAAAGGATCTAATTCAAGCCGATCTTAGGAGCACCTAAATCAGTCATACTAATTTATCTAATTGACATGGGTGAACTCGAATCACCAAGCGATCTAATCAAAACCTAACTCACCAAGTTAGCCAGATAAATAAGATCAGTGGAAGGGATATATCATTAACTTGTCAAAGATTGAATCGGTGTGAGTAGCTCCCGATTAAAAATCACTGGTCTAGACTGCCAAACTTACCTTAGACACCAAGTAGTTCATTAGTTTCAATTTGATCAACTTAATAATTTTGGGTTTAATCATATAGCCATGAATCAAGTCCATTTGGTTTTCGTTAAAGACATGGACTTGACCAACTATAACTATTATAATTATATCTAAAGAGTCCTTGACTTAATTTAAATCAATATTTGATTAAATTTGATCAATTATCTTAATTTAGTCCATTCTTTAATCTAACCTTAGGTCTAACCTAATTAATGGACCTAATTCATCTAACCCAATAACCCATATTTTATACAAATGACTTAGGATCTTTAATTCATAATTCTAGATCCTAATTCATAATACTTAATTTTTAATTAAGTTTTAGGCTGATGGATTGGAGTTTGGTATTTCAAAAATATTTTTTAAAATTTTGAAAAGTTCTTTTACAATCTAGCACTATTCACTAAATGGGTTGACTCATTTCAAAAATGGGTCGACTCATTTCATAAACAGCTACTAGTTGTAGGTTTTAATCTAAATCTATGTACAATATATAAAAAATCATAAACTCATTTTAGATCTAATTTAAATATATATTCTTGATTAAAATTTAGATTAAAATCATTTCAAATATTCTTTCACTATCTATCTTCATGAATGAGTTTTCGGTGGCTCCCCTACATGCCATAAGAGATCCCCATCGAATGGGAGGAGATGGCCTTTAAACTATACTTATCCCTTATGACCGGATGGCTTGGTGGCTCATTCAAGCTCGATTACTAGGCTACTCAAATAAAATACATATCTAATACGCATATCATTAGAATTTTTAAAGCATATAAATCACATTTAACAACCCGCTCTAATACCACCGATGGAATCTTTGCATGGTTTCTAGCTCTACTTTAGAAAACTTTTTCAAAAATTATCTTGCAGCAAAAATTTTAAATTAATCTAATTAATTTTAAAAGCCATTGATCATATCAATAAACCCTATAACTAGGATCAAAATGTGATATACATGCATTTAAAATCTAAAAACTAAATTACCAAGCAGTAAAATTTTTTTTACTATTCTGTGTTCAGAGCACGATACCTTGCATGGGTAGTCGAACACCACAACTAAAATACTATCAAAGAGGTTCTCTCATCATGATGCATCCACACAAGTTATCTAGCCTCCACGGATGGTCCACACAAGGTCTTGATCCCGATCGGCTTCTTCCAAGTGCTAGCTCGACATCGGATGCTTTGATGGTTGATCTTGATCGAATGCCTTTGATATCTCTCCACTGATTCTTTAGATGCTCTGATTCACCAGCAGAGATAGGAGAGAGGTAAAGGAGGCTTGCAAAAAAAATTTGTGGGCTCACGACACTCATAACTCATAGAATCAATCCCCAAACCCTAGGCCAAAACCCTAGGACTGCACTCTCACCCAAACCCTGTGCACTCTTTATTTTTCTTTCTCTCTAGATTTTTTTGAACTTTTCTCATGCAAAGGACTCTCATGTAGAAGGGGAACTGCTCTTTTTGATGTCTGTGCATGCCCCAAAAATCACTCCTTTTATTTGTTCCAAATCAACGTAGAAGGCATGTGGAGTGGATAGGATTAGGTTGTTGTTCATTCAAAATCAAACTCTCTTTGAATTTAAATTGCAACCAACCTAAGCATTATCCACTAGGGCATGAGAAACCTAGCATGCGCCCCCCTCTATGCATGGAGAATATTTCATGAGAAACACTTTCTCATAGAAATTCAAATGGGCATAAAGATGGGTGATGTGGTGGGTAGACTAGTCAAAATAGTCTCAAGGGAACCTTATCTAATTAAGACCAACCCAAACCAATTTGGCTAGGCCTAATTAGACCAAATTAAACCCAACTCATTTGGAATAAATTTGACTTAATTAAATTCTAATTAAATTAAAAAATAATTGAGCCCAATTCTTGATCAAATCAGGGACTAAACCTCCTCAGTGATTAGGTCATCACATAACCTAATCGGGTCAAATCCAACTGAATCTAATTCAGTTGAACTTGAACCAAAATTTATTACTCAATCAAATTAAGTTAATTAGTAATCAAATCATTAATTAAATTTTTTATAAATATAGAGTCCAAATTCAGTAGGTGTCTGGGCAACAGAGTCTCATCAAAATGAAACTCTTGATCGAAGAGTTCCAAACTAGTGGAACTATCGATCCCAGTATCCCAAACCAGTGGAACTCATGATCATAGAATTCTAGACCAATAGAACTCTTGATCATAGAGTTTTAAACAAGTAGGACTTAGAGTTTCAATATAGTAGGACTCTTGATCGAAGAGTTTCGGTCCAGTGGGACTCTTGACCATGGAGTTTCAGTCTAGTGGGACTCCTCACCAGCCATCAAATTAGGTAGAAATATCTAATGTGTGTGACCACATAGGTTCAAACCTAAGTCAGTAGCATAAAAATTGATTTTTGTATCAATCAAAGTGACCATCTAGCAATGGTACCTGGTGTCCGAATAGGTCAAATAGTTGCAATCGTAATATTCAGTGAAGGAAAATCCTGATTTCCCGGTCCAGGTTCGTCCAGATCTGATCAGATCAAGAGATATATTTCAAAAATTTTCTCTTGATCTCAATCAGATCTTGATATGTTTCAGATCTGATTCTTATTATTTTAATAAATAAAATAAAACAAGATAAATTAAATCAAATTTAATTTACCTGATTTGGGTAATCCTATTACCCTGTAGATGATCCTGATTGCAGCGGAAGGTTCTGGATCTAGCCACGCAAGCGCCTGGCCTCTACCGGTATCCACTTGGGTTGGATCTGGAGATCCTCTTCTTCTCTATCACACCTCCAAAAATTAGATCTGGATCTGATCTGGAGGATCTTCAAAACTCTTTTGAAGATCTGCAGTCGTCCTTTTGCAGCAGCGCAGCCTTCTTGCTTTTGATCGCCTTTCCTTGATCTGAATCGCACCAACCTAAGTCCAAAACTCTTTTGGACGTGGAGAGCAAGGGGAGAAGAGACTATGGCATGGAGAAGGAGGGGAGAGGCAGCCTTGGGGCATGGGGTTTCTCAATTGAATTGCATTAGCGTTAGGGTTGGGCGCAGGGTCTTATTTATAGACCTCTTGTGATCCAACTCCTCTTCCTCTCAACCAATCACAACCCTTTGTGAAATCAGATCTAAATCTGATTGGTTGGAATAGAGACCCCTGGATTCCTCCTTAGAGGGTGCCTAAGACCAGTCAAACTGGATTCTTAGTAGAACTCTGATTGGAATCCAAAAGGGAGGTGGAGTCCTTGTCCAACAAGGACTCCTAGGCGCCTCCTACTTGGGCTCACGCCACCCTTGGCGTGCGCCCTTCTCCTTGCCAGGTTCTGGTAGGGGGACAGGCCCCCACCTAGCTCTCCAATAGGTGCATGACATGTGGTCAAAAGTCAAAGGATCAATGGTCAATGTTTGACCAGTCAAAGGTAGACTTTTGACCAAAGTCAAAGAACAAGAAATGGCAGGTGACCAAAAATGGTAGGTAATGTCTTACAAATAAGACAACCTATTCTGACTTGGACAACCTCCAGTCAGACCATATGAAGGCCTCTGATTGAGCACAAACTCCTTTGGCTCAGTCAGGACAACTTATTTATGATAGTAAAAGAAGAACGTTAGGTTCAATCGAGTGCTAGCACGATTTCCTTGAACCTAATTGAATCTCATTCAGATCAATTGAACTAGATCAGTTCAATTGATGATCACCAGATTCAAACCCTTGTTTGTGTGACCCAGTTAGGTTCAGTTCTGTATGGTAATGGGATATGTCATGATCTCTATCATAGACATCATCGAAACTCCTTTCGATGGATCAGAACTCTTCTGATTCGAACAGCTAGAATGATCGATCATCTAAATCATTCTAATTGCTCCCAAAATCCACCAGTGACACCTAGCAGTATATGGTGGCAACCCATCAGAGCTGAATGCGAACCTCTTGGTGCAGCTACCTGTGTGATTAAGTTCTTCTATCTTGAGCCCCGATCAGATTAGGGTTAAGGTGAACTCGTCAAACCCTAGTCTCTGTCATATGATGTAATCATTCGATTCGAGTCCAATGTGAAAATCTAAATAGAAACTCTTTCTATTATTTCACTCTACCATGGCCATGGATTTCTGGACTTGATTCTCATGATCATCATAGGGCTACTCCTCTACCACCGAGGTAGATAGATTCCATCTTGATGCAATCCAGTTCCTACAATGAACATGCTATAGCCAACATACACCTCAGGGTTCCATATGGCTAGGAGACCGAGTAATGGTGTAGTCAAACTATAACACCCTCAAGGTGAACTGCCGATGCATCTCAGGTCAAAGAACCAGACACACTACTGCAGCATCGAGTCAGTCATTGACGAGAAGGTAGACTCCCTAATGACTACTCGAGGTGGTCACGCTCAGTGCCCTCGTTCTCTAACGAGTACCTGTACTCTCGCTCCAGTGTCTCCACACCGTAGACTCAAGACTCATCTACTAAAGAGAAGCGATTGTACACCAACCTTTCGGATCAATCACCATCCTCGTGATGATCCTATGGTCAGGAGCAATTTATGAGTTAATAATGATTATTCATGTCTTAAATTTTCAACTCTTGAAAATATGAATTATCATTACCATTAACTCAAAGGATGTATCACAGACACTAAATACACATATGTGATAGAAAATAACCCATTTATTGATTTTAGTCAAAATTACAATTTTGCCCCTAGAAGTGTATTACAAGTGTCAGCCAATTCTGGCTTCTAGGGCACATATATCTAACATTCAGAACCTATGCAAATATGGTTACCACATAATTCATCCCTTTGTCTCTGAGTTTAGGATGACTCAGAGTAAAACTGCCAATCTTGAAAAATACATCCACATCATGCTTCAATGCAATTAGTCTTGTGACTCCTCACTAAGACTATCCTGATCAAGATTTTACTAAATTGAAACATAATTAGACACAACTCCTAAACCTGGAGTGGTCCATCTCATCTTGATTCATACATTGACTCCTTAAGTACTTGACTGTGTCTAGAAACCTTCCATCACTGAATTAAAAATTCAGATGGTCTAGCACCAAAGCATAGTGAGTTGCTTGGAAGTCACCATGGTGATCTCAAATCGAAGGGATACTTATACCTATATCCCATTGAAGCAAATCTTAACAGCAAAAAGCTTTGAAGTTGATCATGTTCAGTACAGATATACTCCTACGTCTTACTTACATGCCATACTAGTATCTCCATACTCTTTGGTTAAAAGGATAATCAATCCATATGGCACATAATGATCTATACTTGATAAACGTTGTCATCCTTGATAACAACATATCATTTGATCACAAATAGATTTAAGGACTAAAAGATAAATCTTTCTTTATCAATTCTAAATAATCCTAAGAACTTTATCACAACAAAAGAGTTCATTAGAGGATGCAAATAATTTATGATAAAAAAATTAAATAATATTTATTTATTAATAATTTATATATAAATATAAAAATAGCTCAATCATCAATAGGCTAATGATTAGCTTTGCGATACTATTTCCAACAATTCCTTCATGCCTCCTTGCCTTTTTAGGATTGATTTTTCATCAAACACTACATCCCTACTAATGGTGGCTTTTTCCTCCAAGGGATTCCATAGCTGGTATCTCTTAACTCCTCATGAATACCCTATGAACACCATCTTCTTTGACTTGGTATCCAATTTGCTCTACTCACCAGCATTTATGTGCACATAAGCTGTGCACCCAAACATCCTGAGATGGCTCCACTCCAACTTCTTTCTAGACCATAGGTCCTTTGGAATCCTCCCATCTAGCTTGGTGTGAGGTGACTGGTTCACTATATACCAGACTGCATCGACTATATCCATCCAAAACATCTTGGGAAGCTCTGCTTGCAGCCCCTTACACCTAGCCTTCTCCATGAGATTTTGGTTCATCCTCTCGGCCACCCCATTTTGTTAAGGAGTTCTTCTTATTGAGAAATATTTTTTGATGTCGTATTTCTCATAAAAAATTTAGAACTTCTTGCTGGTAAATTCTCTGCCATTGTCTGACCGTAGGCACTTCACACTACAATCCTGGTCCTCTACTTCTGCATTCCAGACTTTGAATTTTGAGAAGATCTTTGACTTTTCTCTCAAGAAATATATCCATATCTTTCTTGAGAAGTCATCTATCAGAATTAGAAAGTATCTCATCCCATTCTTAGCCAAAACTAGAGCTGGTCCCCGTACATTAGTGTGCACTAGCTCCAGGGGACCTGCATTGCACGCTGTACTAATGGCAAACTTCATCCTATGCCATTTGTCCATCTAGCATGGCTTACAAATATCTGAAATGCTGCCATCTAAATTTGGGATCATCCTACTTTTGCTTAGCACTTTCATACCTCGATCTCCCATATGGCCCAGACGAAAGTGCCACAACCAATATGCAACTTGCTGATCTTACTGATGCCATCATTACTGACCCCTCCATCCTAAATAGGTTGTTCTCTAACCTTCTTCCTCTCATCACAACCATGGCTTCCTTAAAAATATTTAGAACTCTACTCCCAGAATGGCTACTAAAATTGTAGCTGTTCTACTTCAAGTAGCCTAGTGATACCAGATTCTTCTTCAGCACTGTGATGTACTTTACTTTGATAAGGGTCTACACCACTCCATTGAACATTCTCACTCTGTTGATCCCAATACCAGCCAACTTGTAAGGATGATTGTCTCCAAGTGTCACACTCCTCTCATTAGTTTTGGTGTATGTAACAAACCAAGACCGATTTGGTGTGTAGTGGTGAGAACAGGCTAAATCTAGAGTCCAAATCTTAGTGTCGCTCTTGTGACTAATCGAAACTACCAAGAGGTCACCCTTTATCTCGAGATCAGCCATGACACCTAGTGAATCAGAGCCTTTCCTTTCTTTCTTATTCTTCTTCCAAAGTGAATAATCCCACTTGAAGTGCCCTACTTCATTGCACTTGAAGCACCTGGCTTTCTTTTTATCCTTCCGGGACTTAGACCATCCCCTTTGCTTGTCCTTATCCTTCCCTCTTTTAGGTCTCTCCTCTGCAGTTAGACCCTACTAGGAAACACCATCCTTGATTAACCTTTTCCTCTACTTATTAGATCTGAGTACTGAAACTATGTCTTCATAGTGCAACATCTTCTTTCCATACAGCAGAGCCATCATCAATGGATCATATGTATGGGGCAACGAACATGGCAACAGTAAACTCTTATGTTCCTCTTCCATCTTCATCCCAGGGTTCAACAAATTTGTGCTCAACTAGTCGAAGATGTAAACAATGATGTCTTCACCTTCCTGCATCTGAAGGCTATATAATTGCTTCTTCAACATCAAGTTGTTGCACATATTTTTTTTCATGTATATGGTATGCAACTTCGACCATAACTCCTTGGGTGCCTCTCTTCTAACATTGAATATAATGCCGAGTCTACCAAACACCCTCTAATGGTTGAACATGCCCTCTTCTTTGAAGATTTTGATTACATAACCATCAAAACTTCTGGCCTATCTTCCAAAGCTAAATCCAATTCACGCTAGACCAAAAAATACTCCAACCTAACCTTCCACATAGAGAAGCTTTCTTTTCCATCAAACTTCTCAAAATCAACCTTCATATTGTTGCCTATGGTTGGTGCCTAACATAATCACAAAAACCCATAAAGTAGATTCAAGAAAGTACCTTGAAAGGGGCTATGCAGAATTTTTCTTTCTAGACAAATATCTTCTTCTTTCCTTCCACACTTGTCTTAGCTTTGATACCGATTGTTAGAGTTCTTCTTCTAAGCATGGAGACCTAGAGAGCAGCAACCAAGTCCTTGGGCATGGAGTCCTTGGATGGCTACACAAGAGGGGCGGCAAGGATGAGATTAGGCACCCCTAATCCAAACCCTAGATGGAGGTGCTAGGATTTTTCCTTATGGATAAGACATGGGTGGCACCTCCTTGGCTTGTTTGTGGCATAAGAGAGAGAGAGAGAGGAGAGATAATTTTTTGTGCTCCTCTATACTCTTCTTTTAGTGAAATGAAAGAAAATATTGTTTAACAATATTGTGCCTTGTCATGAATGCTTTTTACTCCAAGTAAGTTACTTGAAGTAATCTGACCTATGTAGGCAGCTACGATGCAACTATCCCTTAGCTTGCCTCCTAGCCATGACAAGAGAAGGGTTGCATGTTTTGAACTATTTCTTAGTCATCATTATACCTCGGAAATGTGTTAATGATGTCAAGCTTGCTTGATAGGTAATCTTGAGAGATGATGCTGGGCTAGTCACCCAATATGGACTTCTACTTTACATGATGTGCTACCTTAAATAGGGATGGATTCCTAAGATGATGACCCTCCATAAGTGAAACCTACAAAGAATGTCTTCTAATTGAGAATCTACATCGTTTGATGCTCCAAGAGCTCAGCACATAATGAGTGATCATAGTAGAGAGATTTGATCTCGACGGTATGAGAATATTATAAATAGAGGAGGTAGTGACCATTGGTAGGCAAGCTAACCATCATCTTCCTCCCACATTCACTAGTTTGTGAAGGGAAAAATCATTTTTTCCAGATCAGGTTCGTTCAGATCTGATTTAATCAAGAGAAATATTTCAAAAATTTTTCTCTTAGATCCAAATCAAATCTGAGACTCTTCAGATATGATTTTATCAAACTAATAAAATAAATAAAATTAAATTAATTAAATCTAATTTAATTATACCTTTGTTATGGGTAATTCTATTATCCTATGATGATTTCGATGTTTACCTGAGGTTCTAGATGTAGCCACGCAAGCGCCTGACCTCTATCGGTATCCATTCGGATAGGATCTGGAGATCTTCTCCTTCTCAATCTGTACTCCAAAAATTAGATCTAGATCTAATTTTGAAGATCTTCAAAACATCTTTTGAAAATCAGCTGTTGTCTCATGTAGCAGTGCTGCCTTCTTCCTTTCCTGTCGCCTTTCTCTTGCTTGGATCGCACCAAACTTAAGCTCAAAAAATCTTGAACGTAGATAGGAGAGAGAGGACCTGAAGATGGTGTGGAGTGGGAGGAAGAGAAGCTTTGTAGTATGGGAAAAAGATAGAAGCTCTAAGATCTAGGCACAGATATGATTTATATAGACCCTACTATGCCATGTAGTGCCACATCATCCCGACCAATCATGGCTCTTTGTGCAATCAGATCTAAATCTGATTGATAGGATGACATCATCTGATCCAATCAGATTAGAGTCCCTCACAAACCTCCTTAGGTGGCACTAAGACTAGTCAAAGAGGACTCTTTGGTGCCACCTTATTTGAATGCATGAAGCAACCTGGAGTCCCATCTGTATAGGACTCTAGGCATCATCCTCATGGGGTGCACGCCTTCCTAGGCATGCACCCCCTCTCTTTCTGCTTTTTAGCAGAGGACAAAGTCCCATCTTCTCTCCTATGGGTGTATGACACATGGGCAGATGTCTAAGAATCAAAGATCAACATTTGACCAAAGTCTAAAGACAAGATTTAGCAAGTGATGGAAAATGGCAGATGTTGTCTCAAATTTATCTTATAAATTAAGAAAATTCTTTTTTGAGTTGGACAAGCTCCAGTCAGACCAAGTAAAGATTTTTGAATGAGCCCAAATATATTTGGCTCAGTCGAGACAACTTTTAATGATAGTTAAAGAAGAATATTAGGCTCAATCATGTGCTAGCATGATTTCTTTGAACCTAATTGAATCTTATTCAAATCAATTGAACTAGGTTAGTCCAATTGATGATATCCAGATCTAACCCTTGTTTGTGTGATCCAGTTAGGTTCAGTTTCATATGGTAATGGGATATGTCATGATCTCTATAATCGATATCATCGAAACACCTTTCGATGGATCAAAACTTTTCTGATTCAGACAACTAGTATGATCGATCATCCAAATCATTCTAATTACTCCCAAAATCCACCAGTGATATCTAGCAGCATATGGTGGCAACCCATCAGAACTCAAAATGAACCTCTCAGTGTAGTTACCTGTATAATTAAGTTTCTCTATCTTGAGCCCCGATCAGATTAGGGTTAAGGTGATCTTGTCAAACCCTAATTTCCGTCATATGAATTAATCATTCGATTTAAGTCTAATGTGAAAAATCTAATAGAAACTCTTTCTATTATTTCATTATGCAATGGTCATGGACTTATGGACTTGATTCTCATGATCATCATAGGGCTGCTCCTCATCTACCGAGGTAGATAGATCCCCTATCGGTGTAATCCAATTCCTGTAATGAACATGCTATAGCCAACATACACCTCAAAATTTTGAATGGCTAGGACATCGAGTTATGGTGTAGTCAAACTATAACACCCTCAAGGTAAACTACCGATGCACCTCAGATCAAAGAATCAGATACACCACTGCAGCTTCGAGCTAGTCATTGACGATAAGATAGACTTCCTTATGACTGCTCAAGGTGGCCATGCTCAGTGCTCTCATTCTCTAACGAGTACCTGTACTCTTACTTTGGTGTCTCTACACCATAGACTTAAGACTCATTTATCTTAAAAAAGTGATCGTACACTAACCTTCTGGATCAATCACCATCCTCATGATGATCCTAGGATCGTGAGCATTTTATGAGTTAATAATGAAAATTCATGTCTTAAATTTTCAACTCTTGAAAATATGAACTATCATTACCATTAACTCAAGGGATGTATCACAGACACTTTCAAATATATACTGTGATAGAAAATAACCCATTTATTGATTTTAGTCAAAATTACAATTTTGCCCTAGAAGTGTATTACAAGTGTCAGCCAATTCTGGCTTCTATGGCACATATATCTAACATTCACCCTCCAACGTTGATC